>JACEEZ010019153.1:672500-677500 GCA_016584305.1 Chionoecetes opilio
TATATATATATATATATATATATATATGCATATATATATATATGCATATATATATATATATATATATATATATATATATATATATATATATATATATATATATACATATATATATATATATGTATTATATATATATATATATGCATATATATAGGAGGAGGAGGAGAATGCAGTGAGGGGGAGGAGGAAGAGGGGAAGAGGGGGAGGAAGAGGGGAATGCCATATATATATATATATATATACATATATATATATATATATATATATATATATATATATATATATATATATATATATATATATATATATATATATATATATATATATATATATGCCAATAGTACATTAGACACCATCTGAGCCTATCAGTGATTGCCTTAGGGAGGCAGGGAGGCAGGGAGGCAGGGAGGCAGGGAGCCAGGCCAGGAAGCCTCGGAATACGGCAGGTCTTGAGGCGTCCAGAGCAGCGTCCCTAAGAGGCCCTGCGTGGCCGCCCTGATCGCATGGCGTCTTATTGCTGATCAGGGAAAAAAACTGCGGTACACCAACTAAAAAAATCTTGCCACTGGTGAGATGATGACCGAGGTGGCGACCAATGCCTAGCGCTGCTAAGTGATGCATTGCTAACGGAGACCTTAAAAAGACCTTGATTTCTCCTTTTCACCTTGCATGGTTTTTTAAAACTCTCTCTCTCTCTCTCTCTCTCTCTCTCTCTCTCTCTCTCTCTCTCTCTCTCTCTCTCTCTCTCTCTCTCTCTCTCTCTCTCTCTCATGCAGACAAACGTGACGAAAACTTGCATTAACACCATCCTTGTATTTACTTGTATTTGAGCAACACAGATAAAAATCTGTGGTGTAGAGGCAGCAGGGAGAGGCTTGGCCACAGCGACGACAAAGCGACACAGCCACGACACAGCGACGACACAGCGACGACACAGCAGCGACACAGCCACGACACAGCAGCGACACAGCCACGACACAGCAACAGAGCGACGACACAGCGCCACAGCTACGACACAGCGACGACACAGCGATACAGCGATCGTCGTAACTCTCCTCCCCCGCCAAGACGGTCGTAGGCCTCGGGGGCGCTAAGGTCGTGAGGGCATCAATTAGACCAAGTTGAAGCCAAATACATCACTGATATTAATGACGCTTTTGATTAATGATATAGCGAAGACCCCTTGCTGCCCCCCCCCCCCCCCCCCCTGGTTGGTTGTACTGGTTGAGAGGCATGTTTAGGCGCCTCTCCACTTATCTTATCTACAACAACAACCACAAAATCTATCATCTGTCCTAAAAAAAAATCTACAGAACCACAGAGATGCCCAAAAAATGTGATGTAAACATAAAGGAGACAAAAATATGATCTTGTCTATTGGGGAAAAAATATATATCACCTAATATTATGCTCTTGTGGTTGTCTGAAGTGGAATGACACGTCGAATTTTCTAATGATTTTCTTTATATTTATTTCAGGAATGTTTGAAATATAGGAGAATAACTTTTACACATTGTCTTGTTGATCAGAAATAAATAATTGCCTTGATTTTTCAGTATCACGCTTATTGTGTCTTATATTCTTTTCTTCTACATCATATTCTCTCTCTCTCTCTCTCTCTCTCTCTCTCTCTCTCTCTCTCTCTCTCTCTCTCTCTCTCTCTCTCTCTCTCTCTCTCTCTCTCTCTCTCTCTCTCTCTCTCTCTCTCTCTCTCTCTCTCTCTCTCTCTCTCTCTCCCCTTTAGTCCTTGACCTTTCCTCTTCTTCCTTTCCTGCAAAAGCCCCACGAGGATTGACTAGACGAGGGGAAGTGATGGAGACAGGTGGTCGGGAGGAGGAGGAGGAGAATGCAGTGAGGGGGAGGAGGAAGAGGGGGAAGAGGGGGAGGAAGAGGGGAATGCCATGAGGGGGAGGAGGAGGAGGGGGAGGAGGAAGAGGGGATGCCATGAGGAGCAGTAGTCATGGCAAGGCGATCAACACTCAAAGCTCCTCAGTTCCTCTCCAAGACGCTGGACGCTGCTACACTAAACACACTGAAAGGCTACTGAAGAAGTGTCTGAGGGCGAAGGTTGAGCGTAAACAGAACCATGTGAAGGTATGAGCATTCTTAAGGGAGCAGTATTTTCTTTGTTGTTGTTGTTGTTGTATAAAAAAAACATGCTTTCTGTTTTCCTAGTGAGATGAAAATGAAGTGTGTTTATTTTTTTTTTTTTATTTTTTTTTTTATTCTTAGGTGACGTGACGTAGTTTAGCTTCTAAGGAGGAAAGGCAAGGTCAAATAAGTGTTCAGGTAGACTAATTTGTAATAAAAAAAACATACTTTCTGCTTTCCTAGCGAGATGAAAATGGCGTGTGTTTATGTATTATTTGTATATTCTTAGGTGACAGGACGTAATTTAGCTGCTAATGAGGAAAGGTTAAATAGGTGTTCAAGTAGACTAATGAGACTTATACAGGCTTTTGCGACGCTCAGGTGTTCCTAGAAAGACAATTAGTGACTTAGAAGGTTTACTGAGGACCTGAGCTGCCTATAAGGATGCATTGGTAGCAGTGTGGCAATTATACAGTAAAATATTGATGCAACCTCCATGTATGTATAAATATGATCCATTACCTTCGACGTCTGCGAGCAATATTGGTAACTTAGATGATTTTGATGTATCTAAAGACTTTTTTTGATGTAACAAAGAACCTCCATGTTGTAATGCTACTTTGTATTACTCATCTCATGCTGTATGCTGTCATTTTATTGTAATAATATTTTTTTAAGTTCCATGCTAACATTTTTCCAGCCTGGAGTACCGCGTGTCCACCTTCATTGGCATGGCTCATTGTCCACTTTGTTGAAAAAATAATAAAACGGAAAGCATGAAAATTTCTAACTACAATAAAAGTTTTCTCATCACTCACAATGGTCGCATCCAAACAACGGCCACAAGTTCCCTCAAAACGCTTCATATCCATTCTCTCGACACCTGAAAACTGCACCCGCGTGCCCCGCCAGGCGCCGTGCAGCCAAGGACACTCGTGCAGACGTAATCCAAAATGTTATGTCAGGTATTCTTTTTTTTCAGTCTTGCGGGACCTTTCACAGCCGCTTCAATGTCCTCCAATATCCCTTGACGCACACACAAGACAGTCTGTGCACACACACCAGGACATGAAGTTTACTATACTAAAGCATCGGGCATCAGTATGGATATCGATAGGGAGTCACGTGCATTTTGCGTCTAATGACAGATCATATTCCTGATAGCAAAGATAAAATATGAATGTTAAGAAGCATTTCAGTAACTACATAAATTTTTTTTATGGATTTATCATACATAAATATATTGGAAGGAATTGTATACACCCTGCAATGCATCCGTAAAAATATATACAATAATCACTGATGCGACGAGGAAGCAAAAGATGCAAAGAAAACATCTACGACATTCATGGCCCTGTATGGCGGCGGCGGCGGCGGCGGCGACAGAGGCGGTGGGACAGGTAACACATGACAGGTGATCGTGTTTGGGTGCTTAAGTATTCTGCCACCGATGAAGACTCCTGCTGCACTGATATTGGGGAAACGACGATTTAACAGATGACCAGCGAACACGGGTTGGAGGCCTGCCCGCGTACATGGGTAGTGTGTTGAGTGCGTGTCCCACAATTAGCTGCATTCGTGTTCAGGGAAAACGCTGGACAAGGGTGCTACAGCGTTACAACGCTACAAATCCACGACAAGACTCACGGTTCGTCCCTCATGAACAACTTGTCGCAGCGTCCCAAACATCGCATCGCTCCGCCAACATGTTCCTCAGTCGCCTCAAAACTCATACCGCCACTACATAAGAACATAAGAACATCAGAAAATAAGGACCAAGCTACAAGAGGCCGTGAGACCTACACGTGGTAGTTCCTGTTACTTAACACTACCTACATCCTCCTTTCATCCTCATCCATGAAATTGTCTAACCTCCATTTAAAACACCCTAATGACTACGCACTAACTACCTGATGCTAATGCCGCTCCTAACGCACTGCCGCTGCTAAGAATGTCTAAACTAATACACAAAACATCATCACAACTTACCACATGTTATAACACGAAGATTACGATTTTTCCAAAAGATGCCGTTGCTCGACAAAACAAAAATTACACATATAAACGAAAAAACAAAAAATGCTTAATATTTCAACCTGCTGAGATACCAAGACATCCATCACTGCCTTCTAATAACCAAGAGAGACCTAGCTCAGCCTTGTGTCTACTACAAAGTGATACACCCACCCAAAGACTCATTTTCAAGATTACTTAGGTACTTATATTCAATGATTAACGCAATAACAACAAGGTGACATTTCTTTGACTTCTAACCCGGGAACAATACACACACAGCCTCAAGACGCCCTCCACCTATATAGTATTCAACCAGAGCAAGACTTTCGCCTCCATGCATAAAATAAACAGTAAAATAAATGTCCATAAAATAACAAGTGCAATAAAAACAGGGTGACATCACTTCGACATTTTTGTACCCTGGAAAATATACTCACAGCCTCAAGACGTTCTCCAACTATTATTTAACCCCTTGAGGCCCACAACGAAATTTCCATTGTAATTAGGATACCATTAGACGATTTTAATAACTATAAGCAATGTTTTGTATATATGACCTGTTTAGTATCCTTGTCCACTAGCTAATTTGGTATATTTAGTTACTTCTCGTAATTTTATGGCTCGAGAACATACGATTTTATATAGCAAAGGGAAGATCTGGGCGTGAAGGGGTTAACCAGAGGGACACTTTAACCTGCATACAGTGTGCGTTGATACATAGTGTTTGTGTGCTGACAGGAGGAGGGGAGGGGAGAGCAGGGGTGAAGGCCAGCCATGTAGGTGAAGGTCTTTCCAATAAAATCAATTGACATATTACTTGTTTATGTGATTACTAACATGTGTTTACTACCACTACTACTACGAGTGCTACTGTTGTTGTTGTTGTTGCTGCC
>JACEEZ010019153.1:682500-687500 GCA_016584305.1 Chionoecetes opilio
AAGGAGAGGAGGAGGAGGAGGAGGAGGGAGGAGGGAGGAGGAGGAGGAGGAGGAGGAGAGGAGGAGGAGGAGAAGGAGCAGGAGGAGGAAGAGAAGAAGGAGCAGGAGGTGAAGAAGCCACAAAGTAAAACACTAGAGACTCAAAGTAGATAATTTAAAGTAGATATAAATATTTTGATGAGATTAGATAGATTTTTCGAGTTGATAGATGGTAATGTCTTAAGTGTCCAGCTTTCTGCAGTCTCAAAATAACATTATATGAAAGGATTGATAAAGATTTCTAAAGTTCTCGAGAATTTCATCCGGAAGTTTAGAAAAATATCTTTAACAACTTGATGAGATGATCTATACCTTGACTCTTGAACGTCATTTTGGTGAACAGTTTGAGAGATTAGTCTTTATGGCGATCGTGATTCATTGTCAACAAGATGATCATACCAAACAAGGCACTACAACTGGCACTGTTAAAAAAAATCCGACAAAGATGTGTATAAAACCATAAACGCATTAAGATATGAAAGAACGTGTATATATAAACGGTACCTGGAACTGTCGCCGATAGGAACACTCGCCGACGTCGACGAGTGTTCCTATTTTTCATGTCGGCGAGTGTTCCCATTACCCGTGTGTCTGAATTCAGGGATTAAATACCAACAATAGCCTGAATAGTTCGGCTAGATTATGTGGTTAGGTTAGGTTAGGTTAGATTAGATTCATTTTCATATATTACATGTTGAACTGTCGCCGAAAATTTACACGTCGGCGAGTGTTCCAATGTCGGCGGGAGTTATGGGTCGGTGTTTCGGCGAGAGTTCCTATCGGCGACAGTTCCATAAACCATATGAACGTGTAAACGCATAATGAACGTGTTAAAACGCATAAAGATGATAAGAAAAAAAATCGCTAACTTCTTACAGGTGAAAGTAGTGCCCAAGATGACGTAATTTGTATATTGCCGTAAATAAATATCATGACAATTTGCGTGACTACAACATTAAATTCGAACATAAGAAAAGAACACTATATATTGACTGGCTATCTTTTGTGTTTACGTTGAGCCTATAACGTCTGTAGGCTACTATCTTTCTTCCTTAGGTTAGGTTATCTCCATGGCACAAGTGTCTATACAACCCCCACCACAGGGAATGAAGTGACTATACAACCACCATGCACAGGGAATGAAGTGTCTATACAACCCCCACCACAGGGAATGAAGTGTCTATACAACCCCCACCACAGGGAATGAAGTGGCTATACAACCACCAGACACGGAATGAAGTGGCTATACAACCACCAGACACAGGGAATGAAGTGGCTATACAACCACCAGATACAAGGAATGAAGTGTATCAACCACCAGACACAGGGAATGAAGTGTATCAACCACCAGACACAGGGAATGAAGTGTATCAACCACCAGACACAGGGAATGAAGTGTATCAACCACCAAACACAGGGAATGAAGTGTATCAACCACCAAACACAGGGAATGAAGTGTATCAACCACCAAACACAGGGAATGAAGTGTATCAACCACCAGACACAGGGAATGAAGTGAGGTGATCCGCGGCGGCAGGTGGAAAGTTAAGTACAACAACTATCAACAACCACCTAACAACCTAAGTCTCCCTCAGGTCCTCAACAACGCGTGGCTTTTGAGGGAAAATAAACCTCTCAGTGGCACACACGAAACACAGGACACAACAGATGCCTTAGACTTCACTGTATCACTAAGGAACTTTATATCATTCAACTCATCTGATTATCGGGACCCAAGTAAAAAACGGCACTTCACGCTACATAATATCTAAAACTAGCTTCATACACTCCTTTAGGTAGCAATGATGTCAGTTTCTGAAGTATCTGTGACGTACAGAGGTGACAGACAAGCCCTTCAGAAAAGTCCTAAGTAATATAACGACACTTCACGCTCCATAATATTTAAAACTAGCTTCATCCACTCAGTTAGGTAACAATGATGTCAGTTTCTGAAGTGTCTGTGACGTACAGAGGTGACAGACAAGCCCTTCAGACAAGCCAGTATTATTGTCCCCGAGGCCGCCACAAGTCGCTACCGCCGAGACCCGTCCTGGCGGCGCGGTACTCTTGGCCTCGCGAGCTCTGACGAAGCGAGTAGAGATAATTTCAGCGCCTTCTACCGTCTATAACCTCGTGTTCTTATCATTGATACTAAATTTAAGTTGTAATATTAACCCCTTGAGACCCAGAGCGTAATTTCCATTGTTATTTGGGTACCATTAGACGATTTTTAGCGAATATAAGCAGTATTTTATAGATATGACCTGTTTAGTATCCTTGGCGACTTACTAATTTGGTATATTCAGTTAATATTCGTAATTCATGGCTAACAAGATAAAAAAAATTATAGCAAAGGAAAGATCTGGGCGTGAAGGGGTTAAGTAAGTTTTTTTCTGATGTAGACATACTGACAGATGTAAAAACAGGTGATGCAGGAGACACGGACTGGGAACTGAGTATTCATTCCTCTGATGAAGCCCAGTCAAGGCCAAACGAGTCAGGAATAAATGACTCACTACCCAGCCCTGTCTCCTTCATCACCTGTTTTTAAGTTTTTCTTGTGAGTCTCGCGGTGCCTCTAGAAAAATCGGTTTCTTGTGAGTCTCGCGGTGCCCCTAGAAAAATCGGTTTCTTGTGAGTCTCGCGGTGCCCCTAGAAAAATCGGTTTCTTGTGAGTCTCGCGGTGCTCCTAGAAAAATCGGTTTCTTGTGAGTCTCGCGGTGCCCCTAGAAAAATCGGTTTCTTGTGAGTCTCGCGGTGCCCCTAGAAAAATCGGTTTCTTGTGAGTCTCACGGTGCCCCTAGAAAAATCGGTTTCTTGTGAGTCTCGCGGTGCCCCTAGAAAAATCGGTTTCTTGTGAGTCTCGCGGTGCCTCTAGAAAAATCGGTTTCATCGCCACAATTTTCCGGATATCGGCGTGAATGGGGTACATGAGGACGCCAGCCGCCACTGCCCTGCCCTGCCCTGCCCTGCCCTGCTGCCCTGCCCTGCCCTGCCCTGCCCTGCCCTGCCTGTACCTTAGTTAGCGGCAATACTCTAAATAGCCCATGATATTTCTACACGCTTTTGGGTTTAATGGCCAGGCACATAGTGGTATGTATTGTGTGTGTATTTGAGAGTGGAAAAATACGGCATGACACCAGTCGTTTCACCTTCCACTTATTTCCATTTCGAAACACTTACAATGCGAGAAAGCTACCTAACGACACGACTACCAAATGTTATCCAAACAAACGCTTCCACTAACGAAAACTGGCCAGACGTTCACCAACACGGAGATAACGTTACATCTTCCCCTCTCCCCTTCACCCCGCGACGATGCCATCCATTCATATACTAGATCACCAAGACACTTCTGACATGAAATGGAAAAAAATGACGGTCTTCAAACCCTACGAGACTCTATTCAATGTTTCTACAAAGACATATTCAAACACTTTTTTCTCCCTCATATTCAACGATGGTAGTTTCACGGAGAGACATTTCACTGGTTCTGGTGAGCAAGACTTTCGAGTTTTAGTCTCCTGAGGGCTATTTAGGCCTCTGTTATCGGCAAATACATCCAATACAAGTCTAGCCCTTCAGGATATTGCGGTAGGGGGAGGCAGCGCTGGACATAAGACAGTGTGTATGGAGCATCGAGGCAGGCAGCGTTACGCCAAAGTGGCTCTCATGTGTGGGGTGCCTGACCGTGTGTGGGATGAAGGGGATGCGAGGGAGACGAGGTACTAGGCTCGGTGAGGGAATGGAGAGGAGGGAGTGAATTGGGTTATGAGAGAAGCAGGGTCCGGAGGAGGAGGAGGAGGAGGAGGAGAGGAGGAGGAGGAGGAGGAGGAGGAGGAGGAGGAGGAGGAAGGGAACTAGCAAGGAAGAAGAAAATATTTTGAACAAAAGTAGAAACCAACAAGAATGATATTGAAATAGTAATGCATGAAAAAATGTTGGAATAAAGAAATGATAGGTGTAAAATATATTTGGGTGTAAGGAAAGATGCTGTATCAGACTGCTGAAGCCTCAGTGGGAAAACAGTAATCAGCTCACTTAAAAAAATGTAAGAGGGACGAAGAAATGTGACTGGAAATGGAAACTTTTAGGAAATACTGATATGGAGGGGAAATGTAGGAGGTGAGGTAGAGGTGTGTTCTAGGAATCATCTACAATATACTGAAGAAAATAAGCGCCTCATTGTTGATGAATGCCAGGAAAATCTGGTGCATTAGAAGTTACTTTAGATTATATGCATGAAAATATGTATTTACTGTCTATATATTTACGTGTGTGTGTGTGTGTGTGTGTGTGTGTGTGTGTGTGTGTGTGTGTGTGTGTATGTGTATGTGTATGTGTGTGTGTGTGTGTGTGTGTGTATGTGTATGTGTGTGTGTGTGTGTTGTGTGTGTGTGTGTGTGTGTGTGTGTGTGTGTGTGTGTGTGTGTGTGTGTGTGTGTGTGTGTGTGCAGATGCATGCGAACATAAGCCAATATACCGAAACAAATAAAATAAGAAAATATATCAAACAACAGAAATACTCAGTTAAGACGCTAAACACTTTTACTTGAAAATGTCACGAAAAATACAACAACGACGTCTATCATAAAACTGGATAGCTTACGATGGTAAAATCCCAACGCCATCAACACATTACAAAATATACCAATACTAATACATACACAAAATCATGAAGTGAAGGTCATGAAAACTCGATGGATAAACTAAAAACTAAACAAGACAGACATAACCTACAGGCCTAGAGACTCTAACGAAAAAAAAAAATGACATGTAACTATAATGAAAGACGAGAAGCATATGAACTTAGGGCGAAACAATAATAATGAAAATAATATCAACAATAATAATGATGATAACGATAATAATAATGATGATAGTAATAACACTTGATAATAATAACAATAATAATAGAAATAACAATAAAAAAAAAGATTATTGCATTAAAGTCTACCAAG
>JACEEZ010019153.1:697500-705000 GCA_016584305.1 Chionoecetes opilio
AGATCCTCCCCTGGACCTTTTCCTCCTGACAGATCTCCCCTGGACCTTTTCCTTCCCCTGACAGATCCTCCCCTGGACCTTTTCCTCCTGACAGATCCTCCCCTGGACCTTTTCCCCCCCTGACAGATCCTCCCCTGGACCTTTCCTTCCTGACAGATCATCCCCTGGACCTTTCCCCTGACAGATCCTCCCCTGGACCTTTTCCCCCTGACAGATCCTCCCCTGGACCTTTTCCCCCCTGACAGATCCTCCCCTGGACCTTTTCCCCCCTGACAGATCCTCCCTGGACCTTTTCCCCCCTGACAGATCCTCCCCTGGACCTTTTCCCCCTGACAGATCCTCCCCTGGACCTTTTCCCCCTGACAGATCCTCCCCTGGACCTTTTCCCCCTGACAGATCCTCCCCTGGACCTTTTCCCCCTGACAGATGCTCCCCTGGACCTTTTCCCCCTGACAGATCCTCCCCTGGACCTTTTTTCCCCTGACAGATCCTCCCTGGACCTTTTCCCCCCTGACAGATCCTCCCCTGGACCTTTTTTCCCCCCTGACAGATCCTCCCTTGGACATTTTCCCCCCTGACAGATCCTCCCTGGACCTTTTCCCCCTGACAGATCTCCCTGGACCTTTTCCCCCCTGACAGATCTCCTGGACTTTCCCCCCTGACAGATTCCCCTGGACCTTTTCCCTGACAGATCCTCCCCTGGACCTTTTCCCCTGACAGATCCTCCCCTGGACCTTTTCCCCCTGACAGATCTCCTGACCTTGTTCTGACAGATGTTGACCTTTTCACGCTGAATATCCTCCCTGGACTTATTCCCTGAAGACCTCCTGGACTTTTCCGAAGAGTACCCTGGACTTTTCCCTGACAGATTTGGACCTTTTCCATGACAAGTCTCCTTGGCTTTCCCTGACAGATCTCCCCTGATTTATCTGGAAGTTCCCTGGTTTTCGTGAAATCTCTGACTTTCAATACAGATATCCCTGGAACTTTTCACTGACAATCCTACATGGACTTTCCTGGATCTCCTGGACCTTGTTCGCCATGACAAGGGATCCTCCATGGACCTTTTCCCCCTGACGATCCTCCCCTGGACCTTTTCCCCTGACAATTATGGACTTTTCTGCCCCTGGTGAACAGATCTCCCCTGGACTTTTCCAATGACAATCCTCGTCATGGACCTTTTCCCTGACAGATCTCCCCTGGACCTTTCCCCCATGACAATCCTCCATGGACTTTTCCCTGACAATCTCCCAGGACCTTTTCCCCCCTGAAGATCTCCCATGGACCTTTTCCCTGACAGATCCTCCCCTGAGACCTTTTCCCCGCTGAAAATCTCATCTGGACATTCCCCCTGACAGATCCTCGCCTGGACCTTTTGCCCTGACATTCCATATAGGGTGAGAGTAGATTGGATAATATACGATATAGTTAAAGGTGTTAGAGATAAAGATGATGAGGATAGATGGAAAGCTCTGCATAGTCTTGTTCTTCTGAGTGATTGATATACAAGAATAACCCGTTTTAATGCTTACCCAAATACTTATCAATACTGATAATAATAATACTAAATCATGAGAATACTCTGAGAGAAACTTGGTGTCATGGAACAAGGCGTGGCAAGGGGGGGGGGGGGGGATGACGCACCTACGGTCCTACATACATACATACGTAGGGAATGTTCTGGTGTGGTGATGAAATACCAGATTAATGGCAAGGTCATTGTCATAATTATGATGATGATTAGTGAATGGATGTCATGAGAATTGTATGGCATTCTAAATTCAACGAAATATCTACTGACAATGACCTGAATTTGCGGTTGAACATTTTCTGGTAATAATATGGCTGTGTGTGTGTGTGTGTGTTTATGAGCATGTGCATATATACATATATATCTATAAGTGTGTGTATATATATGTGAGCATATGTATTCTGAGCCAGCCACCTGCATCAATCATGTCATTCGAGTGGAAAGAAAAGAATAAAAGATTGTTGAGAAATGCAAAAATATTTTCAATACGTGATAGAGAAAAACAATATCAGGAGAGAGAGAGAGAGAGAGAGAGAGAGAGAGAGAGAGAGAGAGAGAGGAGAGAGAGAGGATGAAGAGAGGAGAGAGAGAGAGAGAGAGAGAGAGAGAGAGAGAGAGAGAGAGAGAGAGAGAGCCTGTGAGGGGAGCGAAGGTTTGTATATCGTTATACACACTACTTTTCTTACAAGGAGACTACACAGATCAGATATACATGGCAATGTGTAGCAAGTGTAGCGAAGTAGTGACGAGGAAAGAGGAGAAGCATATTTGTTAATCTCTCTCTCTCTTTCTCTCTCTCTCTCTCTCTCTCTCTCTCTCTCTCTCTCTCTCTCTCTCTCTCTCTCTCTCTCTCTCTCTCTCTCTCTCTCTCTCTCTCTCTCTCTCTCTCTCTCTCTCTCATTACTCCTAAAAGCCTCGTTTCTTTCCAAGACTCCAATTATCTTCACCTTTAACAATGTGTTGAGTGTCTCACATATACTCTTAACCCCTTCACGCCCAGATCTTTCCTTTGCTATATGAAATCGTCTGTTATTAGCCATAAAACTGCGAAAAAGTAACTAAATAAACCAAATCAGCTAATGGACAAGGATATTAAACAGGTCATATATATATATAATAATGCTTATGTCATTAAAATCGTCAAATAGTGGTTATATTACAATGAAAATTACGTTCTGGGCCTGAAGGGGTTAATGTGTTGCGTGGTCACCTTCCAGCATTCCAACATCTTTGGCAAACAGCAAACAAAAACTTGCCCTTGACATGTCCTTTTTGAAATTCAAGTCGCTGCCGGTGAAGAAAAAGTGAATAAAACTTTGAATGTTTTCTTGGACTTCTTTCTTACTCACTGTATTGTGGAAGAAAAGTTATATAGAATCCCACGTTTGATATCATGGCTGTGGCTTCGAACTGTAATATATTTTCGCTTTTTATGCACATTCCTTTACAGTATTGTTAAAATTATGCTTAACCCCTTCAAACCCAGATCTTTCCTTTGCTATAAAAATCGTCTGTTGTTAGCCATAAAATTACGAAAAGTAGCTTAATATACCTAATTAGCTAGTGGACAAGGATACTAAACAAGTCATATCTATAAAATATTGCTTATATTAACTAAAAATAGTCTAATGGTACCCAAATTACAATGGAAATTACGTTCTGGGTCTCAAGGGGTTAATGTACATGAATTTACTCTAATATCTCTATCTTTCTCTTTTTCTCATTCGCTTTCTTACATAACTTTCTTTTCTCTTTTTATTCTCTCTCACGTTTCCACGACTGTTGTAATTAAAATAAATCCAAGGCATCAGGTCCATAAAAGAGTCTCGGCTCAATGGGCCGCGGCTTGTATATAAGTAATGTATAATTAGCTGTATGTATGTTATGTTTAGCCTAATAAAACAATCAATCAATCAATCCAATCAATCAATCTCATTCGGTTTCTTACATTCACTCATACCTTCATTTTTCTCTCTCTCTCTTCCTCATTCTCGACGTGTGGGAATCATTCGCAGGTCTTCTTGTTTACAAAGTTTGTGTTCCTCATGTTACATTTCTTAAGCATCCTTTCATTTTTTTTATGCACGTATAATGCACGCATATTTTTTTGTGGTAGATGACAATGACGTAATTGAAAGCAGGTGTGTTAGTTAAGTTTTGATGAAGGTGTAATGTGTTTTGATCGATTTGTATACATGCTTGAACAGTTATTTTAAATTTTTGTATTGCCCTTGGTCAGTCCTTTAAGATGTAAGGAAAAAATGGTTAGACTTGATTATTTGACTTGATTTTATATTGGTTTTACTTATTATTTGACTTTATTTTATTTTGGTTTTACTTAATTATTTGACTTGATTTTATTTTGGTTTTACTTAATTATTTGACTTGATTTTATATTGGTTTTACTTAATTATTTGATTGATTTATATTGGTTTTACTTAATTATTTGATTTGATTTAATTTTGGTTTTACTTAATTATTTGACTTGATTTTATTTTGGTTATACTTGATTATTTGAGTGTGATTTATATTCACTCCTTATTTTCCTTACCCAAGTGACACGCCAATTTTACAGCGTTAGTTGTAGACAGAAAAATTTCATATTCGACATGATTCAGCGTTCAGGAGCACCGAAGACATTTGGGAACAGACTCAAAATTCCAAGATTGATTTGATTGATTGTTTTATTAGGCTTAACATAACATACATAAAGTTAATTATACATTACTTATATACAAGCCGCGGTCCATTGATTGAGCCGAGACTCTTTTATGGACCTGATGCCTTATATTTTGCCAAGAACGTGAATTGATGACAAGAATGTGAGAAATGAAGTTTGTGGCTACCTTGATCAACATACTTTTATCTATCTATCTATCTATCTATCTATTTATAAAGACTTGCAAATGTAAGACGTATTCCCCTTACAATAACGTCCTTTCGTTAATTTCTAATGAATTTCTTTAAACAGCATTAGGGCTTAAACACGGCAAGGTTATAATACAACAAACAGATTCAATCTTCCTTAGTCAACAACTTTATCTATCTATACAGATTTGCAAATGTAAGACTTAATCCCCTTACAATAACGTCCTTTCGTGTACTTCTAATGCATTTCTTAACCCCTTGAGACCCAGAACGTAATTTCTATTGTAATCTATGTACCTTTAGACAATTTTCAGTGATTATAAGTGATATTTTATAGATACGTATGACCTGTTTAGTATCCTTTTCCACTAACTAATTTGGTATATTCAGTTTCTTTTTGTAATTTTATGGCTTACAACAGACGATTTTATATAGCAAAGGAAAGATCTGGGCGTGCAGGGGTTAAGACAGCATTAGGATTTAAAGATGGAAAGGTTATGATAGTGTTTCCGTTTGGCTCGGCGCAATGGGAGCAACATAGACAACTCAGCAAATACGGATTCCAAAATAACATGATAGAGATTGAAAATGAACTCAGCCGTACGATGGAACCCAGCAAGCGTGCACAATAAAAACAAGTCTATATAACTATTACTACTTATAATTGTATCAATATTATTATCATCATTACTTATATTTTCATTATTATCATCATTATCATTATTATTGTCATCGTTACTTCAATTATCAGCTTCATTATTATCTTCATCCATAAATTTGCATCATCTGACCTTATCTAGTTACGGAAATTTTAGTTTTTAGGTTTTCTTTCTTTTCCAAGGGATGGATCTGCGTTAGTAATATCACCTAGAATATATTGCACACACATCAAGCGCAAGTTTTTTTCATCTAAAGAAATATGAAGTAGTAGTAGTAGTAGAAGTAGTAATAGTAATAGCAGCAGCAGTAGTAGTAGTAGTATAGTAGTAGTAGTAGTAGTAGTAGTAGTAGTAGTAGTAGTAGTAGTAGTAGTTATTATTATTATTATTATTATTATTATAGTAGTAGTAGTAGTAGTAGTAGTAGTAGTAGTAGTAGTAGTAGTAGTAGTAGTAGTAGTAGTAGTAGTAGTAGTAGTAGTAGTAGTAGTAGTAGTAGTAGTAGTAGTAGTAGTAACGGTGAGAGTATACATAGGATAGTTTTAATATAAACTTGATAACAACACAAGCACAATTTGCATATCAGATTAACTTCTCAGACAGACAAAACGGCCTCAGCCCCGTCATCGCCGAGCCCCAAGAAGAAAAATAAAGACCGAATAGGTCTTTTAGCTGGCCAGGAGTAACGGGACACAGACACACGCGCGGCTTTCATTCTTTAATTATAGGAGTAATTTCCGCTTCTTTGCCACACCGCCAGTCGCTCGGCTAAAAAAAAAATGTATGAGTATAAAATTAATAACATTTGCTGACGTAATATGATAATTTATTGTGCCCGTTTATACCACGGAAATAGTTATATTCATGGAGAGAAATGCAAATCCACGCATCCTATCCTTTTGTATTAAGGCCCGATGTTAATGATGAACGTACTCTCTCTCTCTCTCTCTCTCTCTCTCTCTCTCTCTCTCTCTCTCTCTCTCTCTCTCTCTCTCTCTCTCTCTCTCTCTCTCTCTCTCTCTCTCTCTCTCTTTCTTTATGAGTTTGTGTAATATATATATATATACACACCACACACACACACACACACACACACACACACACATACACACACACACAGTATGCTCATGTGTCAGGCACAATTAGCCTTTGTCCTCCCTGGAGCATTACTGAGCCTACTTTTTTTTTTTTTGCCCTGCCTCCACTTTGCCCTCCTGTTGAGTGCACCTCATATATTTGGTCACCAGTATGAAAAAGACACCCCTTACCAGCACCAAGAGTAGTAGTAGTAGTAGTAGTAGAGGGGTGGTAGTAGTAGTAGTAGAGGGGTAGTAGTAGTATTAGAGGGGTAGTAGTAGTAGTAGTAGTAGCGTAGTAGTAGTAGAGGGGTAGTAGTAGTAGTGGTAGTAGTAGAGGGGTAGTAGTAGTAGTAGTAGTAGTAGTAGTAGTAGTAGTAGTAGTAGTAGTAGCAGTAGCAGTAGCAGTAGCAGTAGTAGTAGAAGTAGAAGTAGCTGTACCAGTAGTAGTAGTAGTAGTAGTAGAAGCAGGAATAAAAACAACCATAATAATAATGATAATAATAATAATAATAATAATAATAATAATAATAATAATAATAATAATAATAATAATAATAATAATAATAATAATAATAATAATAATAATAATAATAATAATAATAATAATAAATAATAATAATAATAACAACAACAACACTAGCGATGAATACTACCTGTCATTATAATATACCCTATACAAGGGCGACACTTACTGATTCGCTATAAGTCACTACTCTATAGTATAAAACAACAGCATCGTTCACGACACACATAACTCCCTGCCTCACACCATACACCCGACACCATACACACCATCACTGACCCCGCTAAACAACGCCGCAACTTTGTAAAAAAAAAAATTATCCACACTCGTCCATCAGAGCCTTTTCCATTGGATGTCATTTCTTTCCTTTATCAAGACTGCAAGCAGGCGTCGTTCCCTTCACCGCTCACACATACACCACACACCAACACACACACCACACCAACACACACACAACACAACAAAATACACACCCAACACACACACACAACACACACACACACACACACACACACACACACACACACAACTATTCCCACCGTTATTACCCCCCAAAACTGGTCTCATAACTACAACCATCTCCACGAACACACATACAAAGCTGCCAATATTTTCGGTGAATTCTTTTGGCTCTCCCCCATACTATTATTGACACCACGGTAACCTAAGCCATCCACTAACCCTTCCACTAACAACACCACCACCACCATAACGCCTGCCTGCCTCCATCATGAGCACCCAAAACCAGTCTTCCCTCCCATGAACACTTACCATGAATACAACGCGGTCCCCCTGCACCCCTACCACGCCCCCCCCCCCCTGCACCCCTATTGAGCCCCC
>JACEEZ010019153.1:710000-772500 GCA_016584305.1 Chionoecetes opilio
CACTCACAGCACACCATCACAGCCTCATTCTTCCATCTCCCTTCCACCCTCAGTCACCTTCCCCCTGCCAAACCCCTGCATGCCACACCCTTCCATAGCCATTCCTTCACTCCCTCACTCCTTCGACAACCACTTCCTACACAAGCATCCTCAGCGGCCCCTTGCATCCCTCACTGAACCAATACCCTTTGTCCTTCCTGACGCGATGGGGATCTTAGGTCAGGACGTCCCCATCGCTCCGACCTCCACCTCGGTACTAGACTCAGGTATCGCTTTGGAGTCATACTTGTACACATGTTAGGCCACAACGGCGTGCTAATTAAAATAGGTGATAAAATATATAAGTTAGTTATATCCTTATATATCAATAAGTAGAGTTCAATTTGATGTTTCACAGTAAATGAATAATATTTATCCCTTCACAATATTAGTTTATCTGTTATATGGATAGGGGTCAAGTGTATGGGTTGACGGGTGGCCCTAGGCGGTGGCCCTTGCTGTTTACGCTCACGTGGCCACAACGCCCCGGCGACGGCCAGGGCACAGCGGGAGGCGGGCCGCGGCAAGGCAATGAAAACATCGTATCTAAAATATTCATCGAAAAAAATTACCACATAAAAAATAAACTTCAAAACAAAAAATGCATCCCCGAACCTTGCCCGACAACACAAAAAAGAAAATCGCCGCGCTGCTCAGGCCGCGACACCAACCCGGCGGCGGGGCTGCGGCAGCGGCGTGTTGTGAGGCGTCCTTCACGGCCCCGCGCCCGACCCGCCGCTTGACCGGCACCTAAGTCAATAAATCTGAACAGAATATTTTTTGAGATTGTCATGTGTTGTTGCAGGAGGTATTGGCGGACTGAGGCGGAGATACTGCGTTCACCTCTCACTCCGTTTAAAAAAGAAACATATAAATAAATTTTAAAAAATCCAGTTTCACCACGTTCACTTACAGACAAGAGCAACAAATATATTTATTTTTTGTTTGTTTGGCAATGTGTGAAACCTTGACGTTGTGACGGATTTCTGGGGAAGGTGGGGGGGGTGAGTTGCCGCAGCGGGGGGGACCCAGACTCTCCCTTTCACTCCGTAGGGAATGTAGGGAGAGTGGCAGAGAGACACACTCTATCCCATATATCCTGCCGGGTGTCTTTCCGGTGCCTGGCTCCTCCAGGTGGGCGGGGCGGGGCGGGGCGGGGCGCCAGGCACGAAGGGGGAGGGGGGGGCGGGGGTGTCAGAGGGAGACGTCTGCCTGAGAAGCCACGTGGATGGACACCCGATAATTAGCATGACACGTGATGGGACAAGCGTTGATTAAGCTATCACTTGGTAGAGCACCGATTAATTAGGCCTCCTTGTGAGTGGGCATCACTTCATTAGGCCAACACGTGGCTGAGCACGCGGTTAATTAGCATTACACGTGACTGAACATTAGGTAATTAGGTAGCCACGTGAATGACGGTGTCAACGTCATGTCGGCGACGGTGTGCATGTCAGTAATTCATGATGGCGCATGGAAGCCAGGTCAAACATCATGTCGCTTGTCCCTCATATGCTAAATGGCCACTGTGTTCACCATTTGTCCAGCCATCACTCATAGCCGTGCCTGCCCGCTGCTGCTTGTGTTGCTGCTCCTGCTGGTGGGCTTGTTACCGCCTTAGACTGGAAGGGGATAAAGAAGGAAGTCGCCTTAGGGACGCCGGCATTGCAACACCCACCTAGTCTTATACCTCGGCACAACAGTATCGATCTGTGGCTGATGAACTCATGCAGCTGCCTCAGTACTCGTGCTTCCCATGGCTCCACGCCGTCACCCATGATCTAAATAGTAGTACTTAGATACTACTTACTTTATACTAATACTAGATAATACTACTACTGTACTTAGATCATGTCATCATCACATTGTTTGAGGGCTTGCTTGACGGGCTCCCATGCTTCAGGAATTCCAGGAAGGCCGGTGTGCATGGCTTCCTAATAACCTCCTTCTTTTCGTTGTGTGGTTTCCAGAATTTACAACACCCAAGAATAGGTTTATGAGACATTGTGTTTTCCAGTTTCAATTTCTTAAGCAGGATGGTACCCTTTGGTGGCGCCAATACGGCCAAATACCAGTGTTACTTGATGTCCAATCCCAATCTACTACTATACCCAATCCGTGAATGCCCTGTTGTCCAATCCGTGTCTACCCTAATACCCAATCCGTGTCTACCCTAATACCCAATCCGTGTCTACCCTAATACCCAATCCGTGACTACCCTAATACCCAATCCGTGACTACCCTAATACCCAATCCGTGACTACCCTAATACCCAATCCGTGACTACCCTAATACCCAATCCGTGACTACCCTAATACCCAATCCGTGACTACCCTAATACCCAATCCGTGACTACCCTAATACCCAATCCGTGACTACCCTAATACCCAATCCGTGACTACCCTAATACCCAATCCGTGACTACCCTAATGGCCAATCCGTGACTACCCTGATACCCAATCCGTGACTACCCTAATGGCCAATCCGTGACTACCCTAATACCCAATCCGTGACTACCCTAATACCCAATCCGTGACTACCCTAATACCCAATCCGTGACTACCCTAATACCCAATCCGTGACTACCCTAATGGCCAATCCGTGACTACCCTGATACCCAATCCGTGACTACCCTAATACCCAATCCGTGACTACCCTGATACCCAATCCGTGACTACCCTAATACCCAATCCGTGACTACCCTGATACCCAATCCGTGACTACCCTAATACCCAATCCATGACTGCCCTAATGGCCAATCCGTGACTACCTTAATACCCAATCCGTGACTACCCTAATACCCAATCCATGACTACCCTAATACCCAATCCGTGTCTACCCTAATACCCAATCCGTGTATACCCTAATATCCAATCCATAACTACCCTAATACCCAATCCGTGACTACCCTAATACCCAATCCGTGACTACCCTGATACCCAATCCGTGACTACCCTGATCCCAATCCGTGACTACCCTGATCCCAATCCGTGACTACCCTAATACCCAATCCGTGACTACCCTAATACCCAATCCGTGACTACCCTGATACCAATCCGTGACTACCCTGATACCCAATCCGTGACTACCCTAATGGCCAATCCGTGACTACCCTAATACCCAATCCGTGACTACCCTAATGGCCAATCCGTGACTACCCTGACACCCAATCTGTGACTACCCTGATACCCAATCCGTGACTACCCTAATACCCAATCCGTGACTACCCTGATACCCAATCCGTGACTACCCTGATACCCAATCCGTGACTACCCTAATACCCAATCCGTGACTACCCTGATACCCAATCCGTGACTACCCTGATACCCAATCCGTGACTACCCTAATACCCAATCCGTGACTACCCTAATACCCAATCCGTGACTACCCTAATGGCCAATCCGTGACTACCCTGATATCCAATCCGTGACTACCCTACTGGCCAATCCGTGAAAACCCTGAAACCCAATCCGTGACTACCCTAATACCCAATCCGTGACTACCCTGATACCCAATCCGTGACTACCCTGATACCCAATCCGTGACTACCTGATACCCAATCCGTGACTACCTAATACCCAATCCGTGACTACCCTGATACCCAATCCGTGACTACCCTGATACCCAATCCGTGACTACCCTGATACCCAATCCGTGACTACCCTAATGCCCAATCCGTGACTACCCTAATACCCAATCGTGACTACCCTACAACCCAATCCGTGACTACCCTAATACCCAATCGTGACTACCCTAATACCATCCGTGTACTACCCTATACCCAATCCGTGACTACCCTAATACCCAATCCGTGACTACCCTGATACCCAATCGTGACTACCCTAATACCCAATCCGTGACTACCCTAATACCCAATCCTGATTACCCTGATACCCAATCCGTGACTAGCCTAATACCCAATCTGCTCAGCCTAATACCCAATCCGTGAATACCCTAGATACCAATCCGTGACTACCCTAATACCCAATCCGTGACTACCCTAATACCCAATCCGTGACTAGCCTAATACCCAATCCGTGACTACCCTAATACCCAATCCGTGACTACCCTAATACCCAATCCGTGACTACCCTAATACCCAATCCGTGACTACCCTAATACCCAATCCGTGACTACCCTAATACCCAATCCGTGACTACCCTGATACCCAATCCGTGACTACCCTGATACCCAATCCGTGACTACCCTAATACCCAATCCTGGTTTATCTCGATACCCAATCTAAATATATTCCAATGCCCAATCTATGTCCTCCCTGATGCCCTGTAGACTAAGGCAATTGTCAGTCAGTAATCACAACTAAGGAACTAACAACTAAGACGCTCATTTCACGAGTTCCGCCGCACTCACTGGCTGGCTATCGACATATCTGGTTGTAACAAATCTAAGTTACTAATTGGATTTAGAAATAAATGTGTACAGACTTTAAAGTACTATTTTGACTTAGCTCAAGAAAGTCTCTACAAATAGGGAGACAGACGTACACTATCACCTCACCTCTGGGCCTTCAGGAACTAGACCCTCTCTCCTAATAATCACGTTGTGAATAATAATAATAATTATCGTATATAGTAATCTACAATGAAGCTCGGCGTTCTGGTTTTTTTGCCATGTCGGCATCACATTTGATGGATGAAAAAATATTGTCAGGTAATGCAAAAACTTTAAAAAATAAATCATTCCACCTCTCCATCCCTTCAGCTGGACAGATTTTTGCCTACCGAGGGATTTTGTTCTCTCTCTCATGCGAGGAGCACGAAGCAGGCAAGCAGGCAGGCAAGCAGGCAAGCAGGCATGGGCAGCAGGTTATTGGTGGACGCTGCTGCTTTGTTTTGCTCGCCGCCACCACCACCACCACCACCACCACCACCACCACCGCTTTAATGCTCCAATAATTCATTTTTCAAACAGCGGACTTATTAGTAGATAAGATTAGCTCTCACGCGGCACGTCAACAACGCATTCCACAACAACAACACCGATAATAATAATAATAATAAGAGTAATAATAACAAAAGTATTAACAATAATAATAATAATGATAAATTAATAATGATAAAATAAGAGTATTCCTCAAGAGTCGCGCCTCTCAAGAAAACCGATGAAGCGACCTCATCATTACCTTATAACAGTTAATTAAAATTGCATGACAGCGTTCAGTGCTTACACCTCCTAGACGATGCCTGGGGAGGGACGCCGGTGGAGTCGCGGCAAAATACTCTTATTATTATTATCATTATTATTCTTATACTCTTCTTATACTCTTCTTCTTATACTCTTCTTCTTATACTCTTCTTATACTCTTCTTCTTATACTCTTCTTCTTATACTCTTCTTCTTATACTCTTCTTCTTATACTCTTCTTCTTATACTCTTCTTCTTATACTCTTCTTATACTCTTCTTATACTCTTCTTCTTATACTCTTTTTCTTATACTCTTCTTCTTATACACTTCTTATACTCTTCTTCTTATACTCTTCTTCTTATACTCTTCTTCTTATACTCTTCTTCTTATACTCTTCTTCTTATACTCTTCTTCTTATACTCTTCTTCTTATACTCTTCTTATACTCTTCTTCTTATACTCTTCTTCTTATACTCTTCTTCTTATACTCTTCTTCTTATACTCTTCTTATACTCTTTCTTCTTCTTATACTCTTCTTATACTCTTCTTATACTCTTCTTCTTATACTCTTCTTCTTATACTCTTCTTCTATACTTTCTTATACTCTCTTATACTCTTCTTCTTATACTCTTCTTCTTATACTCTTCTTATACTCTTCTTATACTCTTCTTCTTATACTCTTCTTCTTATACACTTCTTATACTCTTCTTCTTATACTCTTCTTATACTCTTCTTATACTCTTCTTCTTATACTCTTCTTATACTCTTCTTCTTATACTCTTCTTCTTATACTCTTCTTCTTATACTCTTCTTCTTATACTCTTCTTATACTCTTCTTCTTATACTCTTCTTATTATACTCTTCTTATACTCTTCTTCTTATACTCTTCTTCTTATACACTTCTTATACTCTTCTTATACTCTTCTTCTTATACTCCTCTTCTTCTTCTTCTTCTTTATGTATATTCCATTCCCCTTGTGTACCAAAAAGCAAGTCGTACGTAGATAGGTAAAAAATTATTCCGCCTAATTTCCTTGACACTTGGTTCATCAAAGCTCACGTGCACGCTGAACACGAATTTGGATTTCGTTTTTTTTCATAAATTGTTTGCATCATAATCCCTACTCTATCCATTTTTTACTTATTTCTCCTTAGGTAGGAAAAAATGCATTATGATTATTAATAAAAAAACATAAATAAAAGACATGACGAAAAAATGATGGCAGATGTAGGAAATAATGACAGAAATATATGTAAACAAGTAGATACAAATACATAATACATAAAAAACTAATAAATTATAGTAAATAAATGATACATTATTACTTCCCACACACTAATAGCTACGTCAGGCATAGCTAATTATCACTTGATGTTGAGAAGAAGGATTTTTGGAAGGAAACATGCGAGTGAAACCATGGAACCAAGTATCTACCATGGAACCAAGTATTACCATGGAACCAAGTATTACCATGGAACCAAGTATTACCATGGAACCAAGTATTACCATGGAACCAAGTATTACCATGGAACCAAGTATTCTGTGTTCCCTGAAAAATTGAAACTGTACATCCGATATGACAGCCAAAGTCATAATATTCCACTGTTACGTTGTGGTTAATATCATCTTAGACGTGGTTATGGCGATCATAGACAATTACTAACCATACATACTACTACTAACTAAACTGCGAACTATTAAACTAAACTACTGACTAAATTGGCCTATCCCCCTTTCTATTCCATTTCTCTTCTCTTATAGTTTTCTTTATATGGCCTGGCAACTAACCGGGCGTTTTGTTACTTCTTTTTGTGATGTAGAAAAAACAAAACAATCATCATCATCAGCCATACCATATTTCTTAACTACCCTAAAATCCTATCTTAACTACCCTAACTACGCAGTTACCACACAAACCTGACTGTATCTATAAGCATTCTAAGGATGCTAATAATTCCGAAAACTCTTTCACCTTAAACACCTCATATAACAAACTTAGAAACATTTCTTAAAACGTTCATAAATTCGTCCTAACATTGTGAACAAGATTTATGAGTGTTTCTGTATAGTAATCTTAAAATATCTTGAGGAATGATACGTTTCTGAGCCAAAATGCGATTCATATGTTCATCAAAAGTCTCAGTTTCTCTCCTAGTGGTTTATTGGTGAAGTTATTTACTAGTGTTATAATTTTGGCACATGACTATCAGACTATGGCGTCTTGGGAGGGTGAAGAACCAATTAAGAGATTCACAAATAGAGTGGGAATTGATTGGAATAAACTCAGTCATCAGGTAGTTAGTGCGAGTCAATAGGGAGTTTTAAAAGGAGACTAGACAATTTTATGTATGGGGATGAAAGATGGATGTAGGTAGTGTTAAGTAACTGGAACTACCACGTGTAGGTCTCACGGCCTCTTGTAGCTTTCTTATGTTCTTATATTCATATGTAAGAGTTATGAGACAGAAGGGCTTTGTGGTATGTACACGAACCTTCATTTGGGACCTTATAACACCATATCATTACCACTTTCGAATTTTTTTTTATATGGATGATGATAATGAGGAGGATGCTGATAATGTTGTAATAAAGGTAGTAGGAGTGATAGTAGAAATAGTAGTAGTAGTAGTAGTAGTAGTAGTAGTAGTAGTAGTAGTAGTAGTAGTAGTAGTAGTAGTAGCAGTAGCAGTAGTAGTAGCAGTAGCAGTAGTAGTAGTAGTAGTAGTAGTAGTAGTAGTAGTAGTAGTAGCAGCAGCAGTAGTAAGTATTAGTAGTAGCAGTAGTAGTAGTAGTAGTAGTAGTAGTAGTAGTAGTAGTAGCAGTAGTAGTAGTAGTAAAAGCAGTATAGTAACCCCTGACTTCATTACAATACGCTACCCATACATATACAAATAACCATTGATATTAATACTATTCCCCGATTCATAATGCATTCTCGCCAATAATTCAATGATAATTAAAAAGATGCAGAATACAAACCAGCAATTAAAACACTAAATATAACTCGGTACAGAAAAATATAGTGACTATTTTGTTCTAAGCTGTTCATTCCTCAATATAAACAAGTTATCATACCTGAAGAACTTTTCTGATTAAGCTCTTTCAATTTCCTTTTAAATCCCCAGCCACCCTCCGCCCATCAAAACATCCTATCGCCGCCCATCTCCCGCCCATACAAGAACAAGGCGTGACCGTATGGCGTCTAGTCTCAATTTTAGCATAATCACCGAAAATTATCGAATATATAGCCTCTCCAATTGATGTCGTCACCTCATGGAGTCATTAGTGTATTATAATTCGCTTCGCATGCACCAAAAAAAAAAGGACACATTAATTAGGAAAGTTAACGGCCGACACAGTATCTAAGCAGCACTGTAAATTATTGTATGTAATTGTTAATTTTAAAACCTTAATGACTGCCAGGGTGAAAGTTATGGCGTAGTGTATTCCAAGACAGGAACAAAACATTAAGCCCGGTTAGGAAGCGCAACAACAAACTGTTTGGGAGCGTGAACGTAATGATAAAAAAAAGAAAAAGATGTAGAGATTGAAAAAAAGATGTAGAAGAGATTGGAAAAATGATGCAGATTGAAAAAATGATATAGAAGAGATTGAAAAAATGATGCAGATTGAAAAAATGATATAGAAGAGATTGAAAAAATGATGTAGAAGAGATTGAAAAAATGATGCAGATTGAAAAAATGATGTAGAAGAGATTGAAAAATAGATGTAGAGATTGAAAAAATGATGTAGAAGAGATTGAAAAAATGATGTAGAAGAGATTGAAAAAAGATGTAGAAGAGATTGAAAAAGAGAAGAAAAATGATACAAGAGATTGAAAATAATTAAAGGATGAAAAAATGATGTAGAAGAATTGAAAACAATGAAGAGAAGGATTGACAAATACATGATGTAGAAAATAAAATGAAGTAGCAGCTATTATAATAATAAATGACAATGCAGTGAACAAACTATGTAGGATTGAAAAATGATCAAAGATAAAAAAGTACCGCTATAAAGAACAAGCATGTGTGTGATGCAGAAGAAAGAGGTAAAATTTACACATAATAAACTACTTTAGATCATCATCTTATAAACTTAACCATCCATACATTTCGGGAGCCGCAATAGCCAAAGGAAGAGCATTTTGTATCAAAAATTAAATGACACGTTCACTCAGACTCAATCAAAACGCTTAATCAAGATACAAGCGGCTGTAATAGCAAGGGAAAAAACATAACTAATTCATACAAATTTCCCACACAAATTCTAACGTCATTAGGCACAAGGGGCTTTGTTGAGGTAAAAATTCAAACAGATAGAAAAAACCTCCCCAAAGTCAATTTCGCTGCACAAGTGGGGCTTTTGTCTCATAATTAATTCTCCGCCGCAACTCTCCACTAAGTTCAGAAGAAAAAACAGGTAATCGTATCTCAAAGGGCGCGCTATTAATTGCTAAGTTCTGGAAATCGTCTGCTTCTGAAACTTCTTAATTACTCTTGGCCTTAGGGATTTCCCGGAGCGCAGCGTGTCTTCCCGTAATGCTTCGGGTTTAGGGAGACGTCAAGGAGACTTTCTTGATGCATCTCTCGCTCTGAGGCATTGAAGAACATCACTAACGCTCTCCGGATATCGCGAACAGACCCGCCTCGTAACCTCGTCCCCTAGAACACAAGACTGAATGGCAGAACACAAGAAAGAAAGAACATATGAATTCAGTTTTGGGAACCTCAGCATCGCCCGCCAGTCTCTGCTCCGCCTCCAGGGAACACATAAGTTTTTTTCAATGTTTTGACTTCAACCCTTTTTTGGTCCTCCTGAGGGATAGCGCGGACTGAAACAAACCTTTTACAACTTTTCTCCCTCTTTTTCTCCGCTGCCTCGCTAAAACACCCCAGGGAGCGGCGGGAGAAAATCCTGGAGATTACTGTCCGACACCCAGGTTTCAAGGACCCCCTGAGGCGTCTTGGACTGGTAGGGGGCGCGGCAGGGGGCGCGGCAGGGGGCAGGGGGCAGGGGAGCCGTCGTTGAGGTAGTGTGGATGGAGGCATGTGGCAAAGGTACAAAGATGCAGACAGGGTGAAGGGGGGGAAGTGAATGTAGGAAGAGTTAGTGTAAGTATAGTGTCCGTATGCTGCAGGAGGTGGAGGGGTGGAGGGAGGCCGTGAATGACTCTCACCAAGACGCAGAACAGGTACCAGTGTGGTGACCAAGGAGAACAAATGTGAAGAAAAGTTTGCCACCGTGCATGGCGTCAGCAAGGGCGGTGGGTGGGGGAGGGGCCAGCGAGGACAGGTGCTGGGGGGGGGGGGGGGGCTTACTCACCAGGGGACAAGGCTGTGGTGAATCCCTCATTCCTAATCATATGTTTATAAAAATATATAAAAATGTATTGATTCACTATATACAACTTATAGATACGTTAAGGCACGCACGCACGTACGCACACGCGCGCTTTAGCATGCACGCAGGCACATTACCAGGCAGGCAGGCAGGTAGGCAGGCAAGCACACACACACGCACACACATGCACACACACCACACACACACACACACACAAACAAATATAGATTTGAACATATTTGTTTCCACGCAATACAGAAATGAAAACGTAATAAAATACTGTTGTGAAGGGTGCAGCCAGTGCTCAACAACAATAAATATAATTTTTACTTTTACATTTATATATACAAAGTTCAGGGTTTGGTTCTGAGTAGTAATTTCTCTACTGTGCTGCGGACAGTCGGCTGGACTGTCTGCAGCGCCAGTGCAGCAATCTTAGGAAAGACCCTACAGCGTGATACTCCTCGTGTCTGGTGTCAAAAATCTGCATGTTAGTTACTGCAGTTGAACTACGAGTAGAGCTGGGCAAAAGTGCGCTAGACAGGCGGGAATCCCACCCCTGCCCTGTCATGGAGAGGGGGAACTAGCGACCATCCCCGACAGGCTAGAAAAAAGCTGTGTGTGTGGGGACAGAGCACTTCACCCTCGTGTTGTGTTTGACCGGCTCAGTGGCGTCATGCACAGACAGGCAGTCTTTGGATGGCTACACAACAGGTGGGGAGGGAGCCCTGAGAGTGCTCTCACCTGACAGAGTGGCATGCAGAGTGTGGGTCATGCCCTTCCATAAGTGATTTGTTTACCTACCACCGAGGTGAAGGAGAGTGTGAGGTCCGGATAAACACACCAAAGAAGAAGGATTTACTACCGCTCGCTGGCCGGGCCAAGGCAAAGCCCACGGCGTTGCGGCCTCCTCGGGCCCCCTCCCCCCACCCCCTCTTCACGCACGGTATGTCACGTGGGTCTCTAAATCTTCCGCCTCCTCAAGTCCCGAGGCTCCACTTGGCACCGCAGCTTCGGGAGGCTCCGCGGCCCAACAACATTTTCCGAAACTCTTCCCTGGCGGAGGAGTTACGTTGCGCTACGTCAGGATTTAACAACCGAGAGAAGGCGGCGTGATGGGAGCGGTAACGAGGTGGCTGCCGTGGCCGATCGGTGGCGGCGGTCGTTGTGCCTCGTCGCCCGGTGCTACGCCTCAAGACCTAACGACGCGGCCTTTGTCCACCTGCCAGCTGGTGATTTAGTGCCTCAGGTGGGCCGCGCGATGACCTTGCACCACCTCAAGATCATTTTCTGAATCACGGAACTCTATTCCTGAATTCACTTCTGCATGAGTGTCGATGAGCGTCAAGAGGAGCTCAGTGGCTGGCCGGACACTAAGCAGGTTATACGAAGTGATTGCCTTCAGTCCCAGGAACCTTGTCATGAAGTGATCTCAGTGACAGAAAGATCATGACAGAAAAACTGAGAAAAGTGATCGTAACATTCGTGCTCGAAATTGCCCATTGTCTGATTACTATCATTAAAAATCATAAAATCGAAATGGTGTGTTTAATGGTAATTGCAAACAACGAAAACCAGACCATATTATTTGGAGCATTAGTGATAAAAAGATGTAGTGAGAAAGTCATAATATAGTACAAGTAGTGGATGTGAAGAAAATAAGGAGGAAGAGGAGGAAGAGGACCAGGAGGAGGAAGAGGAGGAGGAGAGCACAAGGAGGAGGAGGAGGAGGAGGAGCACAAGGAGGAGGAGGAGGAAGAGGAGGAGGAGAGCACAAGGAGGAGAAGGAGGAGAAGGAGGAGGAGGAGGAGGAGGAGGAGGAGGAGGAGGAGGAGGAGGAGGAGGAAGGATCGATAATTGTGGGTGCCAAGGGAGAGGGGAGGAAGGCGACCAAGACATGCATGGATGGCCGCCCGTCTACCCACCCCAGAGGCCTCACCTCAACACTCCCTGGACGTCCCGCGGCGAGAGTCACAAGGAGCTGTTGTGACCTGCGATGCAATGCTAATGACAAGACTGTTCTACCTGCGGCTCATACCTTGATTCATGTCTAGTGCGAGGCTATTGAGGTCAGTGAGTAAATAAAGCATCTTGCATTTTACAGCTGAACAACAAGGACCTGCCATGACCTAAAATGCAATGCTAATGACAAGACTTGTTCTACCTGCGGCTCATACCTTGATTCATGTCTAGTGCAAAGGCTATTGAGGTCAGTGAGTAAATAAAACATCTTGCATTTTATAGCTGAAGAAGTGGTGACTGTGATAAATTTAAGTGTAGGGTGGCGATAACACACTAAAAGATGCATTGTTTTGATTGAGTGTCCGTAATATCTATGCCGCCTCTGGGACAAGCAGGAGAGTCTCAAGATGGCTTCAAGAGTCCCGCAGGATTATGGGCCAGGAAAGGAGACATCCCTTGAAGTCCTGAAGCAGTCAAGAAACATACGAGTACAGAAATGAGATGCAACAAGTAAGACATTTTATTATCTTTTTGAATGTTGTTGTTGTTGATGAATTGAAGACCTGACTTGTACTTTCTGTCTGCCTCTCCTGCGTAACTTCTGAGGGCGGGGCCAACGAAGCAGCCATGGAGGGCATGTGGCTCTTCCTAATCACGGGACTGTAAGCTTTTGTGAGTCAATATTTAAGAAACGTATTAAAATGGAATTACTAACATTGCTCTCTATACATTGCCGAGGCGCCTCACACACATACACATACACACACACACACACACACACACACACACACACACACACAGCTTGATCGTTCCATTAGTAGCAAGTCAATATTTGCGTCGCCGCCCAGACCCGTGCAAGGCTTGTAGGGCTAATTTCGTGTGATTTGTAGTGATTCATTGTTGAGTGGGACTTTTATCTACACTCGGCTTGGGATCACTTTGTACAGAACAACACTTCATTTTTACGCATGATCCCTTAATAAACAAAACCATACACTACTTATCTCATGTAAAAAAAAAATATATTCGGTTAAATTTTTTTTTTTGGGGGGAGGGAGGTTTGGGATATACGGAACATGCGATAATTTACGAACATTTAAACCAACGAAGAATTTGTTGTTAGGTTATTTAGTGCAAGTCAGGAGCTCATTAGTGAACGAGACAGCCGCTTTTACCATTCTCTTTTCGAACATTTAGTCAGCTTACCATTTTCAACAGCACAGAGAAACCCTGCTATTACCTATGTTTAATTTATTTTACATTTCATAGTAACATCTCAAAGTATTCGGAAATTAAGTTATCCAATTATTAGTTACCATTATCATTATTATCATTATTGTTACTATTATAAATTTTCTATTCATATTTCTGCGACTAGTACCAACGCTGTTCTTACTACTACTACTACTACTACTACTACTACTACTACTACTCTTACTACTACTACTACTACTCTTACAACAACTACTACTACTACTACTACTACTACTACTACTACTACTCTTACTACTCTACAACTACTACTACTACTACTCTTACAACTACTACTACTCTTACAACTACTACTACTACTTACTACTCTTACAACAACTACTACTACTACTACTTTTACTACTCTTACAACTACAACTACTACTACTCTTACTACTACTACTACTACTACTACTATACTACTACTACTACTACAACTACTACTACTACTACTACTACTACTACTACTACTACTACTACTACTACTACTACTCCTCTTACAACTACTACAACTGCTACTACTACTCTTACTACTACTACTACAAGGCAGAGTTAATAACAAAAAGGTAGTACCGCGCCATCGATCAGCAGCCACGCGACTCCCCAAGACACGTGAATTAATTAAACTCTCCCCCGGAAAACTTAGCGACCCAGACTACGGCTTTGACCCTTTTCATGGACTTCGCCTCAGACCGGGTAAAGAGCTTGCCAAACCAGGTAAATATGCTGCATAAAAGAGGAATAATACAGAAAATCTTTATTCTTAATGAGATTATATTGCGAAGTGGCTCCTAAACGTACTTTTTTCTTTATGGAGAATACCCAAACGAGGCGAGGCTATGCAAATGTCTTGAGAGTGGATCGTATGTGGTTGAAAAGATGCTATGTGAGGCGTCTCCCTATGCAATGTGTTAGATGAGATGGGTGGATGATGTCAGTATGTGGTGGGCGACCTGTCTGGGCGGCGAGTCTTGTGAGAAAGTCTGTGGGTGGTGGTGGGTCGGGCGGGCGGGCGGGCGGGCGGGCGGGCGGGCGTACCTGAGCCGTGTGCACCAGACAGCGGCCAAGGTGAAGAGGAGGCGCCTATGCAACCCGCGATGGGCGGCAGGTAATTGCACTCGAATCTCAAACAACATTTATTGCAATTACGGAAACATCATTTGATTCCGAAGCCCATGGAACATTTGAGTAACAAGTGCATCGCCAACAAATTCGGTATTCAGCTGCGAGAAACGTTGTAATCCGGCATGACATCAGAAACGATAATTAGCGAATCTTTTCCTCTACTCAAATTAAGGCTACCGAAAAAAAAATGGATGCAGTTTTTCACCTTTTATCAGAGATTCTTTGTTGCTTGAATTTTCACGCTACGGCTGGAGGGCCACGGCACCTCACGCTGTAAAATAGACGGGTGCCGACACAGCCTCCGTGACAACACCCCGAAGCGACTCTCAGGGACGCCCGGCCTGTGTACACTTGATCAACACGGCGCGTCATTATGCTGTGTTCAGTGCATCTATTACTAATGCTTCGAGGGACGGGCGGCGCAATAAACGATTCTGAAGGAACGTTTCCAAAGCGGCCTCGTGTGTGTGTGTGTGTGTGTGTGTGTGTGTGAGGCAGCGCGCGGGGCGGCATGGCGCTGTTGTTGGTTGGCCTGGCATGGTATGGGCGTATAGGGGGTCCATGCCGCCCTCACGCCCACGCACCTGCTACCTTGAGGTCGCCCGCACGCCCACGCCCGCACTCGCTCCTCAGAGAGTTAAGCATGTCGCGTTTATTAATCAAATTTAGCATTACCTGTTGGTAACTATCCCGGTTTGCGTCAACTTTGCATTAAGCACATTAAATCATATTCGCACTGAGACGTATCATGGTTTAACTTTGCGCGGCTGCGTTTTATGATATTACGGTTTTTTTCCATAAATTTATTCAAATAAATTTATGAATTTGATTACTTTCTAATGCAATTCTAATTCGCTGTAGAATAATAAGCGAAACCGAGGTAATGGTTGAAGTTCAGAGGATAATAAACATTTAGGTGCAGCCAAATAATCGTGCCGTTTGGAAGAGTCTGAGCCAAAAAAAAGGAGCCAGCGTCCCATGAAGGGCCAGTCTCTCCGCCGGCCGTGAATAAATAAGCCGACTCATCTCCCTCGCTCATTGGTCGACACCCAAATTACGGTGCGGTGCCACCCAATCGCGCGGCGGGACTCAGGTAGATGCCCAGCCTCAAGTGCATCTTTAGAATTGGTAATCAAGGGATCAATACGTGGCGCGGGAGTCGTGTGGCGCGGCACCGGACCCGGGCACCTGTGGCACCCGCTGGCACCCGCTGGCCCTCGCTGCTTCTCACACGGCCGCCTCAGCATCCCGCCGCCTCACCCCGGGGTAATCATAATGACAACGGTAATTCATGCGCGTTGAGAGGGGTCTGCGCATACTTTGAAAACCTAGGTCGCGATTTCAGGGTATATTTAGACTGAAGAATTGAATGAGAAATATTCCTCAACCCCAACTAAGTGAGGATGCTAAGGAGAGTGCAACGTAGACATTCATTGAGGAATAATGGAACAAAAACACTTGCCAAGAGAAATAAGAAAGTACAACGTTCATGCGGTGAAGTAAATCCCCCTTGAGTACAAAATCCATGTTTCTTGATACTCGAAGTACTATTTCTTTTGAGGGCAGAAAACATGACCAATAACTTAATTAACTTTAGTTTATGATAATATTTGTTTCATGTTGTACATCTACATACGTCTCCACGGATGATTAGTTTCATGATCATTTGAAACATTAATCCTGTCACTCACGCCACCTAATAACTGCCTAAAACACCGAAACACGCGGCCAACGACATGCCACACCGGAATATATATCACGTTTAGACAAAAAACATCTATTATAATACTAAATTCTTTGCGTTATGAAGCATACTTTGTTATCCTCACACGAATACCCGAAAGACAATGTTCTGTTGTTTTCACACTAACCACACTTTTGCTATACACAAATAATTCTCCACCACGCCTCAGGAACAGTAATCTTCACTCCTTCACGCCCAGAATTTTCCTTTGCTACATAAAATCGTCTGTTAGCCATAAGATTCCAAAAAGGCAACTTAATATACTACATTTGCTACTGCATTTACTACTGCTACATTTGCAGGACAAGGATACTAAACAGGTCATATTTATAAAACATAGCTTATATTAATTAAAATAGTCTAATGGTAGTCAAATTACAATGGAAATTACGTTCTGGCCTCAAGGGGTTAAGGGGTTCATTACTCCTTAAATGAACCTCTAAGTTTGAGTTTCCCTCATACCGAGGGAAACAGGTCCAAGGAGCGACGAGACCTGAGACGACCCCTGAGGCGACCCCGATGTTGGGCCATAGAAACCACCCCATATATGCATACACAGTCCCTGCAGCGACCACCCTTATACCTGATCAACACAAGCAGGACACCACGCCACAACCTAATGCTTTAATACCCTTCAGGCTATTACACGATTTTCTAGGAATTTGAGTGTTTGCCTTGAGGTTGGCACTATAAGGAAGGTTTATCGGACGGTAGATTTTTTAGGAATTTGAGTCTTTGCCTTGGGGTTGGCACTATAAGGAAGGTTGATTTTCTAGGAATTTGAGTCTTTGCTTTGAGGTTGGCACTATAAGGAAGGTTGATTTTCTAGGAATTTAAGTCTTTGCTTTGAGGTTGGCACTATAAGGAAGGTTGATTTTCTAGGAATTTGAGTCTTTGCTTTGAGGTTGGCACTATAAGGAAGGTTGATTTTCTAGGAATTTGAGTCTTTGCCTTGAGGTTGGCACTATAAGGAAGGTTTATTGGAAGGTTGATTTTCTGAGATCATTACAAAAGCAACGGTATATGTAATAGATTTATAGTTTCCTAATACCTAATGTGTTAATACCCTTCAGGCTATAACTAACTCGTGAATGCAGCAGCGAGACGGGTGACTGTGTAATTGAAGATGTTGGTATTTCAAAGCTACTAAAAGGAAGTTACATTTTCTACGACATTTTTTTGTTACATTCTAAGTGTCGGCGCTGAACAGGTATAGATGCGATGTGGGGACTGTATGGGGATGTATGTGCAGGACTGCATGGGGATGTATGTGGGGACTGTATGGGGATGTATGTCGGGACTGTATACGATGTGGGGACTGTATGGGGATGTATGTGGGGATTGTATGGGGATGTATGTCGGGACTGTATACGATGTGGGGACTGTATGGGGATGTATGTGGGGACTGTATGGGGATGTATGTGGGGACTGTATGGGGATGTATGTGGGGACTGTATGGGATGTATGTGGGGATTGTATGGGGATGTATGTCGGGACTGTATACGATGTGGGGACTGTATGGGGATGTAGTGGGGATTGTATGTGGGACTGTATGGGGATGTGGGGACTGTATGATGTGGGACTGTATGCGATGTGGGGACTGTATGGGGATGTATGTGGGGACTGTATGCGATGTGGGGACTGTATGGGGATGTATGTGGGGACTGTATGCGATGTGGGGACTGTATGGGGATGTATGTGGGGACTGTATACGATCGTGGGGACTGTATGGGGATGTATGTGGGGACTGTATGCGATGTGGGGACTGTATGGGGATGTATGTGGGGACTGTATGCGATGTGGGGACTGTATGTTGGGGACTGTATGCGATGTGGGGACTGTATGGGGATGTATGTGGGGACTGTATGCGATGTGGGGACTGTATGGGGATGTATGTGGGGACTGTATGCGATGTGGGGACTGTATGGGGATGTATGTGGGGACTGTATGCGATGTGGGACTGTATGGGGATGTATGTGGGGACTGTATGCGATGTGGGGACTGTATGGGGATGTATGTGGGGACTGTATGCGATGTGTGGACTGTATGGGGATGTATGTGGGGACTGTATGCGATGTGTGGACTGTATGGGGATGTATGTGGGGACTGTATGCGATGTGTGGACTGTATGGGGATGTATGTGGGGACTGTATGCGATGTGGGGACTGTATGGGGATGTATGTGGGGACTGTATGCGATGGATGGGATGTATGGGGACTGTATGCGATGTGGGACTGTATGGGGATGTATGTGGGGACTGTATGCGATGTGGGGACTGTATGGGGATGTATGGGGACTGTATGCGATGTGGGACTGTATGGGGATGTATGTGGGGACTGTATGGGGATGTAGTGTGGGGGACTGTATGGGGATGTATGTGGGGACTGTATGGGGATGTATGTGGGGACTGTATAGGGACTGTATGTGTGGGACTGTATGGGGATGTATGTGGGGACTGTATGCGATGTGTGGGACTGTATGGATGTGGATGTATGGATGTGGGACTGTATGCGATGTGGGGACTGTATGGGATGTATGTGGGACTGTATGCGGAGTTTTGGGGGACTGTATGGGGATGTATGTGGGGACTGTATGCGATGTGGGGACTGTATGGGGATGTATGTGGGGACTGTATGCGATGTGGGGACTGTATGGGGATGTATGTGGGGACTGTATGGATGTGTTGGGGACTGTATGGGGATGTATGTGGGGACTGTATGCGATGTGGGGACTGTATGGGATGTATGTGGGGACTGTATGCGATGTGGGGACTGTATGGGGATGTATGTGGGGACTGTATGCGATGTGGGACTGTATGCGATGTGGGGATGTATGGGGATGTATGTGGGGACTGTATGCGGATGTGGGGACTATGCGATGTGGGGACTGTATGGGGATGTATGTGGGGACTGTATGCGATGTGGGGACTGTATGCGATGTGGGGACTGTATGGGGATGTATGTGGGGACTGTATGCGATGTGGGGACTGTATGCGATGTGGGGACTGTATGCGATGTGGGGACTGTATGCTGTGGGAGACTGTATTGGGGATGTATGTGGGGACTGTATGCGATGTGGGGACTGTATGGGGATGTATGTGGGGACTGTATGCGATGTGGGGACTGTATGCGATGTGGGGATGTATGGGGATGTATGTGTGGGACTGTATGCGATGTGTGGGACTGTATGCGATGTGGGGACTGTATGCGATGTGGGGACTGTATGGGGATGTATGTGGGGACTGTATGCGATGTGTGGACTGTATGGGGATGTATGTGGGGACTGTATGCGATGTGGGGACTGTATGCGATGTGGGGACTGTATGGGGATGTATGTGGGGACTGTATGCGATGTGGGGACTGTGTAGATGCTATGTGGGGACTGTATGGGGATGTATGTGGGGACTGTATGGGGATGTGGGGACTGGGTAGATGCGATGTGGGGACTGTATGGGTATGTATGTGGGAACTGTATGCGATGTGGGGACTGGGTAGATGCGATGTGGGGACTGTATGGGGATGTATGTGGGGACTGTATGCGATGTGGGGACTGGGTAGATGCGATGTTGGGAGTCAACAGTGATCCTGCAATATAATGATGCTAACTGCCTCTTTGTATATAGTACAGGCCAGAATCCAGTCTGTTCCTCTTTTTCCCTCCAGGTCTTTTCCTCGTGTGTGGATAAAAAAAAATCCTGATACCAATATTCAGTCAGAAGCAGTGCAGGAACTCTTATGTCAATATATATATATATAGCAAACGGAAGGGTATGCGAGGGGTCTGCGCATACTTTGAAAACCTAGGTCGCGATTTCAGGGTTTATGTAGACTGAAGAATTAAATGAGAAATATTCCTCAACCACAAATTAGTAAGGATGCTATAACCCCTTCACGCCCACATCTTTCCTTTGCTATATAAGATCGTCTGTTGTTAGCCATAAAATTACGAAAACTAACTGAATATACCAAATTAGCTAGTGGACAAGCATACTAAACAGGTCACATCTATATAATATTGCTTATAGTCACTAAAAATCGTATAATGGTACCCAAATTACAATGGAAATTATGTTCTGGGTCTCAAGGGGTTAATATAAGGAGAGTGAAACGTAGTCATTCATCAAGGAATAATGGACAAAATACACTTGCCAAGCGAAAGAAGAAAGATGGCATGAAACTAGCAGAAAAATTATAGTTTTCAAAAATGTATGATGGCAAAGGAATAGATCGTCAGAATAATTCGTATCCAGCACAACCAGCAGTCATCACGCAACAGAATTGACATATTAAATTAATAATGGCAAGCAATGAAAAAAAGGCGATGTTAGAGAGAAAAAATTCACTTTGGCCATTGCAACAATATCATTACTTCTCAGTCGACGGAAGCTTTCAGGCTGATGACGTTCATGGCATATGGTGGAAGATTGATAGATAAGAATGAAAAGAGAAACCATGCAAAAAATATCACTCTAATCCAATTGTACATTAACGAGTGTAATGCAGTGTACATGTCCAAGAGTATTAATGGGCAGGGAAAAAGTGAACATTACAGCGCTGGACGGGCCGGACATTAATATTTCTGTGGAATAGGCTTTAGACCAGACAGGGGGAGAGGCGTGCAGGGGAGAGCAGACGCTGGGGAGCAGAGGCTGGCAGGGGGGACAGGGGCACACACAGAGAGGCCAAGGGTTACCAGAGACACTTCAGGAACGTAGGTGACACTCAAGACATGTTACACAGACAACACATTATAAGAACACCCCTGGCATAGCAACGAAGAGTTCAGGTGTTAAGTTAGGGTAGACAGAGGAAGGACTGACATACACACACCCTAACAGACACACAACATATTATAAGAACACCCCAGGCATAGCAAAGAAGGGTTTAGCTGTTAGGTTAGACAGAGGGAGGACTCAAAACTTGAAGCCATCCGTCACAGGGGCGACACTGAGGGCAGGGTGGGCGCCTAGACTGTCTGGGTGGGTGGGATGGACAGGAGAGCCAGGCTGTCGCCGCCCCCAGCCCGCCACAGGTGCGTAGGTGGTGTTTGTCGCCCCGAATAGAAGGCAAAAGGTTATCTTCCTTAATTTAGCTCACGCCGCCGGGACTGATGATCACCTTGCAATACAATGCATGAACCTGACTACCAGTGACATTCACGTGTTTGCATGGCTTGAAATGATTGAGAAAAAAGCCTTATTCCTCCTTAGACATCTTATAATCAGTCAAACATGCCTGCCTTCAGCCACGTTAAGACTTCTCGTCACTAACCAAATATATTACAAGGTGGACTGAGTAACCTTTCCGGTGAAAATATAAACTTTGCACCGAAACACTCTCACACAACTGTACGAGCAACACAACACGACACAACAAACTCTGCCAAAGTTCCCGCCGACTACACACAGTTCTGGGCCTCCTGTCGATCGCACCAACTCGCTTCTCTTACTTCTCAATGCTTTTCATACATAATCAAATATTCCCCTTATGACCTCACGTCTACTTATGACCTCAGTCTTCCTGGTGCCAAGGTGTGAGGGCGTCGCTGTCTCAGGTCACTCAACAATGACCCTTAACCCTTTCACACCCAGATCTTCCCTTTGCTATAAAAAATCTTAATATACCAAATTAACTAGTGAACAAGGGTACTAAACAGGTTATATCTATAAAATATTGCTTATATTAAGTAAAGTCGTCTAATGGTACCCAAATTACTATGAAAATTACGTTCTGAGACTCAAGGGGTTAAGAAACGCATGCCCTTCAAGGCTTCTCAACACACCTGACAAGCCTGACATACAAGCAGGACGCCAGGCATGGTTCTGGGAGAGACAAAGAGTAATGACATTGAGGGAAAATAGATATCATACAGAAACTAAATGTCCACCGTAATTAATACCTAAAGATAAAAAAAAATGTAAAACATATAATCCCATAATATGGATCTCCAAATAAACACCCATTTTTTTTTCTACATCACAAAGGACTGGCCAAGAACAAAAAAAAACTTAAAAAACCATCTATAAATTACGCTAATAGGCCTACGTGTGTCTATCCCGTGTGTTGCACTGATAACAAGGATCCTTTTAAAACTCTTTGACTTGGTTACTTCTGTTTGTATTCACCACAAGTATTCATCACAAAAGACATACTTGATCTCAATATTTCAAACCATATTCAATACAGGACTTAAGATAACTTAGACCTGCATTATGTGTACACAAATCTAAGTTTTGCCTTCTGAGTGAAGCATTCTCGCCTCGCCGGTCAAGTGTCAGTCTTAACTTATGTCCCCGCCGTGGCTCTGGACGGGATAACTTATTGAGCTGAAACCTGTTTGAGGGAAACCTGCCTGGGGACAACAGAGAACAAGTCAGGCACAAGTAGTCGTGAGTAACAGGCTGTCACTTCCCTAACAGCTGGTAGACTCACCCAGCAAGGACGACCAGTGTTGTGTAGGTAAGGTACTGGTCTTGCCTCGCACAACACACCCTTGCAACACACCATAACTCATTGAGCTCAAACACCACTCTCTCTCCCACCTCAACCCCCACATCAAACCCCCCTTCCTCCACCTCAACCCACCCTTCCTCCACCTCAACCCACCCCTTCCTCCACCTCAACCTACCCTTCCTCCACCTCAACCCCTCCTCCTCCACCTCAACCCCCCTCCTCACAGTCTTGGAGGAGGCAGTCTGTGTGCGTCTGTTCAGCGTCTGTTCGTGTGTCTGTGTCTGTTCAGCGTGGCGGTGTGTCATGTAAACCTTCAGTTACCTACGTCAGGGTTTATCATTTTCTTTTTTCAGGAATGAGTTGAACCTTCGAAAGATTTGCAATCCACATCCACGATTCCCAAACCGTACGTGAGGGTCTGCAACGCTACTATGTGTATTCTTTTGAGTCAACGATAGATAACTAGACCTAAATCACAGGCAAGACAAACAGACAGAAAGATAAAAAAGACATGACGAAAGGAGGATTTACACACAAGCATGGCAAGAAATACCAAAAAAAAAAAAACAGTACCAGAAGGAAGATACAAAATAAAACAGACAAGTGAAAGCCAGACATGCAAGTTGAAGGCAAGGGTGAATAAAAAGGCGAGCAAATGGAAAACAGGAAATGTAGAGTAGTAGTAGTAGTAGTAGCAGTAGTAATAGTAGTAGTAGTAGTAGTAAAAAGGCAGCAAAAGAGCGACATCCCACTCTGACTAATTTACTTCTGTCAGAACAAAACAAAACATGAAAAAAAAGGAAGTCCACCCAACTTATGTATTGTGGACGTGAGTGTGAGCGTGATGATGGTGATGGTGGTGATGATGTGGTGGTGAAGCGTGGTGCAGATGAAAAGGTTTTGTGGGGGCATGTTTGTGATAGTGATGAAGATAATAATGATGATATTGATGATCTAGTTTGTTTTCGGTGATAATGTTGGTGGTGAGGTTTCTGAGGTATTGTGTTAGTTGATATGGTGTTGTGGGTAGTTCAGCATTAGTGGTGATGATAATGATGCTGGTTGGTGGTGGTAACGATGATGAGGACATGATAATAATGGTAGTTGTAATGGTACTGATTGTGAAGTGATGATGAGTTGGTGATATGGTGGTAGTAGTGATGATGGTAGTGGTAGTAGGTAAGCTACAATACTGTAGTTGTGATGGTGATGAGTGGTGGTGAGCTTGAGGTATTTGATAGCGTGTGGTGATGCTAGGAGTAGAGGTGATGAGAGTGGTGGCGGTTGCGATGGTAGTAGAAATGGAGACGATGGTGGTGATGGTGGTGATACTAGTGGTGGTGATAGTGTTAGAGTTGGTGGTCTTGGTGATGCCTTTCATTGTAGTAGTAGTGCTAGAAATAGTAGTAGTAATAGTAATAGTAGTAGTAGTAGTAGTAGTAGCAGTAGTAGTAGTAGTAGTGGTAGTAGTAGTAGTAGTAATAGTAGTAGCAGTAGCAGTAGTAATAGTAGTAGTAGCAGCAGTGATGATAGTAGAAATATAAGCAATAGTAAGGATGATCGTATAGTATTAATGGTGGTGGTTTTAATGCACAACAGAATAATCTACGTACGTCCGATCAACCCTTGAATAAAATAAGACACATTGCAGGAACATGACCAAGACACGTTAGACACACGACCCAAGACATTACAGAGACATAACCCGACTTGATATGACCTCACCCTTATACGTAGAAGAAACTAGACGAAACATGTTAAGACAGATTGATTGAAATGCCAAAGGGGAAAATATGCCAGACAATGTTAACCCCTTCACGCCCAGATCTTTCCTTTGCTATATAAAAAAATCGTATGTTCTCGAGCCATAAAATCACGAAAAGTAGCTGAATATACCAAATTAGTTAGTCGACAAGGCTACTAAACAGGTCATATCTATAAAAAATTGCTTATATTCACTAAAAATCGTCCAAAGGTACCCAAATTACAATGGAAATTACGTTCTGGGTCTCAAGGGGTTAAGATAGAAGGACTATTCTATTGATCTCATAGGAAAGTATTTGACCTCATACCGAATCCAGAGCAACTATAACCCCATCTGTAAGACGTATTTCGTAATGAACATGTATGATACAATCCACTGTATACTGTATAAGGCCCCGTACGTATAGTCCCGTTCTCTATGCGAGTATGTGGTTTCCGAGTGAAGACGCTTGGCTGTAGCTCCAAAACTAACCACAAGATTGTCTCGAAAATACCCTCAGATTCCCATGCAAAGTTCCCAATGTATACCCAGCATTTCCTATCCTACCCTGACCGTAACCTAACCTGACGTGTTCAAGAGTAAACCCCACATACTCTTCCAGAAAACGGGAGTATGCACCAGTACACACGACCAGGGAACCACACACTATCTTGAATCCAATAGAAACAAGTGGTGGTGGTGGTAAATAAACATACAAGTCTATTCTGTATTTCTTACCCCCTTCTTCTTCTTTTTTATCCGTGTGCTGTAAATTCAGTCACTAGCTTCCCCCCTTTTGCACAAATTTATGAACACCTTCGGCCTGAACCAATTGTGTATTTCAGGTGAACTGTTTTACCTACATTGGAAAAAGGAGAGTATATTAAATTCCTTGGGAAAACAAAGTTACCTCGTGTGATGTTTGTTTCCTGAAGTCATTCTTGCTTCGATACTCTGGGACGCCCTTTATTTTCCTATTCTATTCTCTTACAATGATTACGTTTTTAGTCTTTGATTCTTCTTCGTCGGTGCCTCAATCAGTAAATGTCAATACTTCCTTCATCATATATTTTGGAGGAAAAGGCAACTTGGTACTCGGGTCTTTAAGAAACATTTTTTCAGCAATTTTTCGTCATTTTATAAGTTTTATCCGTGTCCGTCGAGGTACAAAAAAAAAAAAAAAAAAAAAAAAAAATAAAAGTCAGGCTGTATCCTCTTTCCTGGCGGGTTCTTCCATTTTTTCCCCACCATGTTACCTTTTTCAATTCTTTTCTTTATTCATATCTTCAGTTTTGTCTCTCTTACGTCGTTCGCCTCAACTTTTACATCACCTCACCCTTTGTTACGTCGCTTTTCCTATCTTACTACGTCGTTTTTCCTACCTTGCTACGTCGCTTTTCCTACCTTGCTACGTCGCTTTTACTACCTTGCTACGTCGCTTTTCCTACCTTGCTACGTCGCTTTTACTACCTTGCTACGTCGCTTTTCCTACCTTGCTACGTCGCTTTTACTACCTTGCTACGTCGTTTTTCCTATCTTACTACGTCGTTTTTCCTACCTTGCTACGTCACTTTTCCTACCTTGCTACGTCGCTTTTCCTACCTTGCTACGTCGCTTTTCCTACCTTACTACGTCGTTTTTCCTACCTTGCTACGTCGCTTTTCCTACCTTGCTACGTCGCTTTTACTACCTTGCTACGTCGCTTTTCCTACCTTGCTACGTCGCTTTTCCTACCTTGCTACGTCGCTTTTCCTACCTTGCTACGTCGCTTTTCCTACCTTGCTACGTCGCTTTTACTACCTTGCTACGTCGCTTTTCCTACCTTGCTGCGTCACTTTTCCTACCTTGCTACGTCGCTTTTACTACCTTGCTAAGTCGCTTTTCCTACCTTGCTACGTCACTTTTCCTACCTTGCTACGTCGCTTTTCCTACCTTGCTACGTCGCTTTTCCTACCTTGCTACATCACTATCCATACAAATACAGTATAGACTACCTTGCTACGTCACTTTTCCTACCTTGCTACGTCACTTTTCCTACCTTGCTACGTCGCTTTTCCTACCTAAGTCCCTGGCGTAAGTGCATGTCTGTGTACTGTGCATGACATGAGCTGACTTATAGTGTTCATTGCGTCACCCTATACGGTCCCTTATGTCAGGAAATGTATACGGGAATGTGGTGTGATGTAGCATGCACTCCGTCAAAGGGTCATGCGTGCGTCGTGTGCCATGAGGAACACGTGTTGTATACGTGTGTGTTGCATGTGCAGTGTGTCATGAGCGGTGTGGCGGCGGGGGCGGCGGCACGTGTGATGTGTTCTGCCCTGTGTGATGTGTTCTGCCCTGTGTGATGTGTTCTGCCCTGTGTGATGTGTTCTGCCCTGTGTGATGTGTTCTGCCCTGTGTGTAGTGTTCTGCCCTGTGTGTAGTGTGTTCTGCCCTGTGTGTAGTGTTCTGCCCTGTGTGTGGTGTGTCACGGGCGGTGTGTTAGGTGTGGATGCGGCGGTGGTGTTACGTGTGGTGTGTTTTGCCTGTGTGGTGTGTGGTGTTACGGGTGTGACGGTGTGTGTTCGATCACTTCTCTACGTGTTGTTAAGTGTTTGTGTTACTTTTCAGGTGGTTGTTCGTTGCTTCTATTGTGTTGTCTGTGATATACATGTGTGTTAGGTGTTATCTTCCTCTTCTATGTGTCACTTTCCACTTGTTTGTGTTATTTCCATGTATCAAATGAGTTATTATTCATATGTATATATGTGTGGTGTGTGTGTGTTTAATGTTACAGCTCTCTTGTATGTGATATTGCTATGGGTTATCTATGAGTTATCTATATGTATGCTATGGGTTATCTATGAATTATCTATATGTATTCTATAAGTTAAAGAAAGAGTGAGATAAGAGGAAGGAAGGAAGGAAGGAAGGAAGGAAGGAAGGAAGGAAGGAAGGAAGGAAGGAAGGAAGGAAGGAAGGAAGGAAGGAAGGAAGGAAAGAAGCAAGGAAGGAAGCAAGGAAGGAAGGAAGGAAGGAATATGTATCGTTTCCCATCTGTGTCTTCCTCTATTCATACTTATTTGTCTTTCCCTCTGGTAGTGTGAGTAGTTTCTATATCACACTTCATCCTAGCTTGTGTCATCTGCTTACTAAGTCTTTATAAGTCATCCTTACTAAGTCCTTCCTAAGTCATCATAGCATATTTCAGAATTGCTTGCCACACACTTCATTGATAAGAGATATTGATACTGATTTATGCTGCAACGAAAATGTTCTTATCATCTCTTTCTAGTAACATCATCATCCTATTTATTACTATCTAGTATGTCAATATCGTCGTCACTGTCATCTTACTCCTTATCATCATCATCATTATCACTTACATGGGGCAAAACAGTCACTTTCCTCACTGTCCTATCTCATACTTTCTATCATAACTTACGTCACTATCAATTATAATCATCACATCACCATCAACTCACGTCCCTATCAATAATCGTCACCATCATCATCACTACCAATACTGAATCATCATCATGCCTCATCATCCCGTCACCACTATCATTAATATTCGTCACCGTCATTGTCATCTGTCACCATCACCATCATCAGCTACACTGTCACCATTCATCAAAGTCAACGCCATCATTCACTCGTCAGTCACCATCACCACCGTATGTCACTATAACCACCATATGTCACCATCACCATCATTAATCGCCATCACTATCATCATCACCGTCAGTACCATCATCAGTCACCGTCACCAACTTACCACTAACATCACCATCACTCACCATCACCACCACCACCATATGTCACTATCATCATCACCGTCAGTACCATCATCAGTCACTGTCACCAACTTACCACTAACATCACCATCACTCACCATCATAATCACCATCATCAGCGAGCGCCTCAGTCTAAGCCGCTACATAATAACCTCCGCCATTTTGTAGCCGTGCCCGCCAGCCTTTCTGCCGGGATGTCGCTCATTAATTTGCTGGGAGAGGCCCGCCACCTGTCCCGCTCGCCTCACCTGTCTGCCGGGGTTGAGCCTGCGGTACGTCTCATGGATATCCTTAACGACTGCTCGTCTATCTATCTGCCGGGGTTGAGCCTGCGGTACGTCTCATGGATATCCTTAACGACTGCTCGTCTATCTATCTGATCTGCCGGGGTTAAGCCTGCGGTACGTCTCATGGATATCCTTAACGACTGCTCGTCTATCTATCCTGCCTGGCTGAAACTGCGGCACGTCTCATGGATATCCTTAACGAATGCCTGTCTGTCCTGCCTGGCTGAAACTGCGGCACGTCTCATGGATATCCTTAACGATTGCCTGTCTATCCTGCCTGGTTGAAACTGCGGCACGTCTCATGGATATCCTTAACGATTGCCTGTCTATCCTGCCTGGTTGAAACTGCGGCACGTCTCATGGATATCCTTAACGATTGCCTGTCTATCCTGCCTGGTTGAAACTGCGGCACGTCTCTTGGATATCCTTAACGACTACCTGTCTAGCCTGCCTTTCTGTCTGTATGTTAGTTGTAATAATACCTAACTTTCTCTCCTTCACCTCTTTGTAATGGAGTATTTGTGCACCTGATGCTTTTCTCTTCATTTATCCACTCATAATATTACATTTCCTTGACTTTTCTTTCAGTTTGTGTATATAAGGAAAAAGCTACAAGTCAGGTCACCTCGTACTGTGTAACTGACTAACTGACTTGACCTCGTTTGACATGTCTTTCCATGCATAAAATAGTCAAGTTTTCTTATACTCATCACACAAATACCGTAAACACATATACAACCATACTTAAAAGAAATATCTAATACCTTTCAACTCACCAGAAAAAAATTCTCCATACATGAATACTTGAAGCTCTTAAATTACCTGAGACATAATAGTAATGAGTGGCATTATGATAAGCAAAAAATTAACGCTCTTAGAAAAATATTTCGTCATTAAAGATACTACCGTCGATTTCGCGCTCATCTTCCGGGTAGCAAACCTGAGTTTTAAAAAATGAAGAAGCTAAGAACCCTCTTGCTAAGTGAGGAACATTAAGAACCGTGAAATTTGGTTATAAGATTGAATGAGTGTCTTTTTTCTCTCTCTCTCTCTCTCTCTCTCTCTCTCTCTCTCTCTCTCTCTCTCCTCTCTCTCTCTCTCTCTCTCTCTCTCTCTCTTCTCTCTCTCTCTCTCTCTCTCTCTCTCTCTCTTCTCTCTCTCTGCCTCTCTCTCTCCTCTCTCTCTGCCTCTCTCTCTGCCTCTCTCTCTCTCTCTCTCTCTCTCTCTCTCTCTCTCTCTCTCTCTCTCTCTCTCTCTCTCTCTCTCTCTCTCTCTCTCTCTCTCTCTCTGGCGTGGTGGCGCTTTGTATAGTCAATAACCTTGTAGTTGGTACTTGCAAAGTGTCTAGATAGGATCAAAGTATTTATATCTTATCTTTCTCTCTTTCTGTATCTGCCTCTCTCTCTGTCTTTGTCTCTCTCTCTCTCTCTCCTCTCTCTCTCTCTCTCTCTCTCTCTCTCTCTCTCTCTCTCTCTCTCTCTCTCTCTCTCTCTCTCTCTCTCTCTCCTCTCTCCCCTTCTCCATGGTTTCTTATTCCTTCATCCGTGTCTCCCCTCGCAGCGTCCCTGTCTCCCCTCTTATCAAATTTTCCCGTCCCCGCTTCGACTCTTCCTTCCCCTCTCGCTCCTTGACACTGCTTAGTCCATCGAAGTAGGTGTCAAATGGAGTTAAAAGACACGATAACAATGATAATAATAATAATAATAATAATAATATCTCGTCTATTTACTTTTCCGGTGTGGCAAACCATTTTTTTGTTCTCTACTATAGCGAAGGTTTTGTTTTTTAATGATTATAATACATGAGTGATTCAAATACACGAAGAAAACAAGTATTTACGGGCCATTATTGCTGTGATATGACTTGACTATTCCTTCCTTTACGCTACGATAATTAAGCTTTCCTTTCTTTACGCTGCGATACCTAAGCTTTCCTTCCTTTATACGCTGCTATAATTAAGCTTTCCTTCCTTTACGCTGCGATACTTAAGCTTTCCTTCCTTTACGCTGCGATACTTAAGCTTTTCTTCCTTTATACGCTGCGATACTTAAGCTTCCCTTCCTTTACGCTGCGATACTTAAGCTTTCCTTCCTTTACGCTGCGATACCTAAGCTTTCCTTCCTTTATACGCTGCGATACTTAAGCTTTCCTTCCTTTACGCTGCGATACCTAAGCTTTCCTTCCTTTATACGCTGCGATACTTAAGCTTTCCTTTCCTTACACTGCAATACTTAAGCTTCCAATGTTGTTTTTTTATTGTTAAGTGGCGATAGTTTTACATCCTATATATAATAACCTGGAGTTTCATTTTGCTGTCTTCACCTCTCTATTTATCCATCTTTCCTATGTATAACCTCTTTCTTTCTTTCTTTCTTTTTTCTTTCCTTCTCCCGTTTTCCATCCTTTTTTTCTTATATTTTACGTTTCTCCATCTTTCCATTTTTGTCCTTGCCTTCTACTTTAGGTCGAGAGATCATACGGAAAGGCAAGTCCAGTTTTTTTTTTTCGAACCATAATTCACGATGGGTAAAGTTCAAACGTTGCTGTTCACTTCACTATACGTATATACTCCTTAAAAGTAATATGATGTACACAGTAACTACATTAGTAATCAGTAAATAATCGCAATACATCTAACAATGATCTTGCTGTAGGGAAACATGCAACTTCTACAGCAGGTTCATATTTTGAAGGTGCTGTTGATGTCACGTAAACGTATACATTATTAATAAAATAAGTTTTCAGGAATGTAAGCAACAGGAACTATCACGTGTAGGTCTCACGGCCTCTTGTAGCTTCCTTATTTTCTGATGTTCTTAAGTTACTGTTATGTATTACTACCAATGAGCTGCTGCTATCTTACAGCCTTAGTTATGGAACACAAGTATATATAATTGTATAGATATATACATATAAACTTATATATACTTGGATAATAGAATACATCAATATTATGGACAACTGCCACCGAGCTGCAAATTGCCACAGCTTTAGTAAGAAGAGCAAAGCTACAGTTAGAAGTTAAGAAGTTAGTTAGGTAAGAAGCAAAGTTAGAAGCAAAACTACAATTTCACAGACATAACCCAGCGTCTTCAAAACGTTTAGAATCAGTTCAGAACACTCACCATCCTGCACCTTCAGGAGACCTCGCCGGGCACCTCTCCTTCTGCGGGGGAAAGAAAAGCTTAAGGTTAAAAGGTCTTGGAGTTTTAAAAGGAGGCTAGACAATTTCATGGGTGGGGATGAAAGGTGTATGTAGGTAGTGTTAGGTAACAGGAAGTACCACGTGTAGAGCTCACGGCCTCTTGTAGCTTCCTTATTTCCTTATGTTCTTATGTCTTAAGCTTAAGTTCTTAAAGAAAGGGTTAAGTTCAGATGCAAAGAAGCTCATGATATCATAACAATTCCTGAACTAGAAAATTATGATCGTGGTCACAAGGTATAAGAGTACGTCCATATAATAACCAACAGTGTAACTTCATCAGGTGTACTTTCGCAAAACAGATGATAAAGTTACTTGATAATAGAAGTTGTCTGTTGTTGCTCATAAAGTGATAAAGTAGAGGAAACAAAATATTTACAAGACAATGTTTACATGGTTGTTTATGTGCCGCATTGCCGTGTGTGCGTGTGTGCGTGTGCGTGTGCGTGTGCGTGTGCGTGTGCGACTCCTGACATTTTAGACAATAACAGTGCTGCTTAACTTGCCTTGACAACAGTGTTAAGTGTTCCCCTTAGATAATATTGCAGAAAATAAGACTTTTTTGCTAAATCCTTTTGGCATGATGAAATAACTTCTCTATTTATGTGACAAGATAAAAAGTGTTCTTGGCCGCATGGGTTACGATGAAATAACAGGAATAATCATGATAAATGCCTTGGTGTGTGTGTGTGTGTGTGTGTGATATCAGAGAACACAATCGTAATGGATAAAAGGGAGTCAATTAGCTTGTTAACACGACACGAACGAACTGCCACCTGAAAAAAAAACCTTAGGCAAGCAACAAAGGTATATGACTAAATGAAGATGAACTTAGTGCTGTAGATGTGCAAATTCCAACAAGTATAGTACAGGATTCTGGGAGGCAAAAAGAAGCCATGAGATACAATGGATGGGCGTCCAGGCGTGTAGATAGCTGGAGGGGTCTTGTCCTGAGCGTGGTGTTGTTTTAGAAGGGTGTGTGCTTGCAGGAAGGGGAGTTAAGGAACCTTGCAGTCATTCATTCATCCTAGGAATTTGTCATGGAGTGATATATTGTATTTAAGTATCTTCATTCATAAGAAGAAGAAAAAAGTTTCTTCTTAGCATTTTGTCAGTGATATATTGTATTTAACCCCTTAGAGGCCCAGAACGTAATTTCCATTGTAATTTGGGTACTATTAGATAATTTTTAGTGAATATAAGCAATGTTTTTATAGAAATGACATGTTTAGTATCCTTGTCGACTAACTAATTTGATATATTCAGTTACTTTTCGTAATTTTATGGCTCGACAACATACGATTTTATATAGCAAAGGAAAAATCTGGGTGTGAAGGGGTTAAGCATCTTCATTCATAAAAAAAAAAAAAAGGTTCTTTAGCATTGTCATGGATTCATATATTGTATTTAAGTATCTTCATTCATAAAAAAAAAATATTTCTTCCTAGCATTTTGTCATGGAGTAATAATATAGTAATAATAATAATGAGTGATATTTTGTATTTAAATATCTTCATTCATCAAAAAATACAAGAATGTTTATCAAGAGTTTCGTCAAAGTCTTTATGAAACCTGACGACACTTGTATTTAGTAATCCATAAGGTAGTTAGTGTAATCCATAAGAACATAAGAAAATATGGAAGCTACAAGAGGCCGTGAGACCTAAACGTGGTAGTTCCTGTTACTTAACACTACCTACATCCACCCTTCATCCCCACCCATGAAATATAGTCTTGCCTCCTTTTAACCCCTTGAGGCCCATAACGTAATTTCCATTGTAATTTGGGTACCATTAGACAATTTTTAGTGAATATAAGCAATAGTTCATAGATATGACTAGTTTAGTACCCTTGACTAACTAATTTGGTATATTAAGTTATTTTTCGTAATTTTATGGCTAACAGCAGACTATTTTATATAGCAAAGGAAAGACCTGGGCGTGAAGGGGTTAACCATGTACTGATGATCGAGGTATTGTTAACGCGGGTCAAATCACCGCCACCACTCCACCCACAATCACCGCCACACTGCTGACACGCCTCACGCTCCCTCCTTTCCGGTCAAAATATTACCATTGATTTAGCGAATTATGTTTTAATTAAATGACTTACAATCCCTCAATAACACACACATACAATAATATACTCACTCAAAAGTAGGTACACTTTTTTTATCCTCTTCCTTCACTACACTTTACCATTAAGCATTACTTAATTAAGACAACCATTAAGCACCACTATTTTAATATTGCAATTGATTTGACTTTATGTTAACTAAATGACTTACAATCAGTCAATAATACCTAAAAAATACGCACTATACTCAGTACTCACTCAAAAGTAGGTACAGGGTTTTTCTTCTTCCTTCACTACACTTAAGACAACCATTAAACACCACTACAGCAAGGAAGGAAGGAAGAAACAGTACGTAATGTCACACTCACACCCACACAAACACTGAGTCTGGCAGGCAGGGAGGCAGGTGGTGCGGCGTCTTAGCTGCGGCTCATTGTCTCAGTCCAAGTTCCAATCTCGGGTCGTCTAAGCACCATGCAATACTAAGTCCTTAACAGCCTAGATACGTTCACTACTTAGTCACAGACGATCTAGGCGCCGTATAGGGTAGTAAAGAGTATTGACACACCAGGCAATGAGTGGGAGGAGGGAGAAGGAGCCTGAAATATGTAAATTTAAGGTTGTGTCGAAGAGGCATCAGTGAAGTGTCGAAGAAGTGCGTCGATCTCTTGAGTGTTATGTTGCCACGGCTTACCATAATTAAGGACAGATATGAAAAATACATCTCCGGTCTTATCCTTCTTTATTTCAGTTATTATACTTGCTATATATATAAAAAAAACTAATATCTTTTTATCGGAATAATTCTTTTAAGGAGACAAATACAGTAACTAGGATACATTTGGGATATAAATGAGTCTATCTCTGGCACTCAGTCACCGTGTCTTGTGGAGAGATGATACACAAGTGTCTACCAACCCTGGGCAGACATTTGGCAACAGTGTACCGTCAAGGACATCTCAAGACTGATGATTCTCTCACACGACCCAACAGTCCTCATTTAAACACCTGTAATCAAGTAAAACAAATGACCCTGTGCATGAGAAACAGGAGGAGAGCTTTGCGTATGAGGGCACGTTATACAGTCACATTATTATAAGCAACATACACCCACTTATCGCTACAGTCACAGTCACATCATTATAAGCAACATACACCCACTTATCGCTACACACGTCACATCATTATAAGCAACATACACCCACAAGCTTGGAGGCTCTGCGCTGACTGCCTACCTAAGGTTCTCTCAGGTCATACATTAACTGGCCTTGCCTTTTCATTGGCTGTCACAACAAAAAAGTGACTATTGTTATACATTATATAAACCCGAAAATAATGAGCAAACCCGAACCGTAACACTGTTCGAAAAAAGAAACGAGCTGACATTCATAAGTGGTGGTGAAAAGGTTAAGAAACACTGAGTAGCTCCTTGCTTGTACTGATATCATCGAAGGTATCTTTCAACACCTGCCAAAAAAACACTCCTTTTCACTCCACTAAAATCTCAATGCTAAATGAGCCATTGGTGACGTCAACCTTCCAATATAAAGAATGTTAATCTATTACTGAGCTCTATGTCATTGTATCAGTAATGACACCTTATTGCATTATGTCACGATCATGCCTAAAGGTGCTATCATTCACATCCGCCTTGAAAGTTGAAACACAACAATTCTTTTCAATATGAGGCCGTGAGCTACGTAATTTGAAGATGACATTTTATTAGTCATATGTGTGCATTGGGTGTGCTCATAACCTACACCCCTGTCGTATATGTATTACTGACTAGCTATACAAGTTATGCCATTTGAACACGACTTGTAAACAACATTATGCTACGTACAATAAGACGTGTTTTACCGGCCAGCCATACTAACATAATATAAATACACATCTACAATTATTTTCTTCTCATTTGCTATGGCTTTGGAAGAGTAAAAAGTGTGAGTGAAGGAGCGCGGAGAAAGGGAGGGATAAATAGTAAGTGCATGGGAGTACATATAACTATACTACACAGGTTATTTATATACACAGGTACACCAGGCTAATGATGGGCCATAATTATATATACAGGTGTATCAAGTTCACTTTGAGGTAAAAAGATGTGTGTAGATTTCATTGAGGTGTGTGTTCAGGAAGGGTGTGAATGACCTTGGCGTGAGGGGCGTTGCGAGGGGAGAAGATGTGCAAATGAGATGAAGATGAGAGCAGGAAGGGGAAATGTGTGTGTGTGTGTGTGTGTGTGTGTGTGTGTGTGTGTGTGGGAAGCTGATAGTATTGCACTGAAAACTCCCTTAAGTGTATACATTGTGGACGTCTCAGAACCTTGCATTACATTACATAGTGGAAGTTAAGTACAAGTGGGTCCATTAAAACAGAATATAGCTTAATGGTTATTACCCCTTTGCTCTTTGGGGACTGTTTGACACTGAAGCAGCTTCTTTATCTTGCAGCAACGATCGAAATTATGTCTTGCGTGCTTACTTACTTGGCGAGAAGGGTAAATTATGATGTAAAAAAGTGCTAAGTGTTGCAGTGTTGTACGGAGTCACGTAAAGGCTAAAAATATTCGAATGTTTGGCAAAGTTTCATGTTCTAGTCACCCTATAGTTCCAGTAGTATGGTAGTAGTAGTAGTAGTAGTTGTAGTAGTAGTAGTAGTAGTAGTAGTAGTAGTAGTAGTAGTAGTATGTAGTAGTAGTAGTAGTAGTAGTAGTAGTAGTAGTAGTAGTAGTAGTAGTAGTAGTAGGAATAATAGTAGTAGTACTAGTAGTAGTAGTAGTAGGAATAATAGTAGTAGTAGTAGTAGTAGTAGTAGTAGTATAGTAGTAGTAGTAGTAGTAGTAGTAGTAGTAGTAGTAGTAGCAGTATGGTAGTATGGTGCCAGTAGTATTAGTAATGGTAGTGCCAGAAGCGACCTATCAGTGCCAAGAAACTCAATATAAACTTACGTATGCATGAGAGTGTAAGACGATGCCTGTAAGTAAATCTTCCCTTAATATACATAGACAACTTTTTATTCTTTTTATTACCTATGATGCCCGCCATGAAGTCACTCATGCCATCCTTACTCTCGGAAATCAAAATAAACAGTCTCCAAAAGTTCAGATCTTAGTCAGAACAAAAAATGAATTGACTTTTGGCATTGTAAGAGCACCTTCAAAGAAAAAAAAAGTAAAAGGACCCATGTGAATAATGAACTTTTTTCCTTCGAGCCTTCGAGCTTCGTTCTTTCTGCAGACTTGTGATGAAAAAGGTAGAACGTATTACTTTTGCAACTATCATTGAAACTATCTGAACATTTCTTTCCTTGACAGAGACAAAAACACGAATTTAATTTTCCGAGACAGTGACCGTGAATACGTCTCAATGTCAATATCTGACGAAGCGGATCATAGTGGTTTCATTAAAGAAAGTCGCAGAAGAAACAAACACCTATGAAGAGACGCTTAGAGAGAGAGAGAGAGAGAGAGAGAGAGAGAGAGAGAGAGAGAGAGAGAGAGAGAGAGAGAGAGAGAGAGAGAGAGAGAGAGAGAGAGAGAGAGAGAGAGAGCAAATAGGAAGGGAAGCAAACAAAAAGCAGACAGTACGTAAACAAATATATATAGAAACTCCAATAAATAAACTCATTAGAATAGACACAACACAAGACACAACTCCTATGTCTAGAAATGTTTCCTTACATAATGTTATATTGTTTACTATATAACCTATGTCTATACGTGCTATATAATCATCTTATTGTTATTGCTCTTAGTTACTAATTAGGGTAAGGTGGATTGCTAGTTAATTGTAGTTGGGTTGTAATTGGGTTGTAGTTGGGTTGTTGTTGGGTTGTAGTTGGGTTAATTGTAGTTGGGTTTTAGTCGGGTTAATTGTAGTTGGGTTTTAGTTGGGTTAATTGTAGTTGGGTTGTAGTTGGGTTAATTGTAGTTGGGTTTTAGCTGGGTTAATTGTAGTTGGGTTGTAGTTGGGTTAAGTGTAGTTGGGTTGTAGTTGGGTTAATTGTAGTTGGGTTGTAGTTGGGTTAATTGTAGTTGGGTTGTAGTTGGGTTAATTGTAGTTGGGTTGTAGTTGGGTTAATTGTAGTTGGGTTGTAGTTGGGTTAATTGTAGTTGGGTTGTAGTTGGGTTAATTGTAGTTGGGTTGTAGTTGGGTTAATTGTAGTTGGGTTGTAGTTGGGTTAAGTGTAGTTGGTGTGTAGTTGGGTTAATTGTAGTTGGGTTGTAGTTGGGTTAATTGTAGTTGGGTTTTAGTTGGGTTAATTGTAGTTGGGTTTTAGTTGGGTTAAGTGTAGTTGGGTTTTAGTTGGGTTAATTGTAGTTGGGTTGTAGTTGGGTTAAGTGTAGTTGGGTTGTAGTTGGGTTAATTGTAGTTGGTGCAGTTGAGGTTTCGAATAAACTCGTGATTGTTAACCCCTTCACACCCAGATATTTCCTTTGCTACATGAAATTGTCTGTTCTTTGCCATAAAATTACGAAAAGTAACTGAATATACCAAATAAGATAGTCGACAAGGATACTAAATAGGTCACATCTATAAAATATTGCTTTATTCATTAAAATTCGTCTAATGATACACAAATTACAATGGAAATTACGTTCTGGGTCTCAAGGGGTTAAGGGAGTTTCACCTACGTATGCCTACACAGAGTTCCAAACCATGAACCTTTTTCACTCGAGCGCTGGTGTTGCACTCTGCCTTTCGCTTGACATCCTAATCAGCCACAATACAACACCTGCCAAGCAATTACCTGTACCAACACCTGAGACGCACCTATACAACACCTGAAACACACCTCTACAACACCTGAAACACACCTCTACAACACCTGAAACACACCTCTACAACACCTGAAACACACCTCTACAACCTGAACACCTCTACAACACCTGAAACACACCTCTACAACACCTGAAACACACCTCTACAACACCTGAAACACACCTCTACAACACCTGAAACACACCTCTACAACACCTGAAACACACCTCTACAACACCTGAAACACACCTCTACAACACCTGAAACACACCTCTACAAAACCTGAAACACACCTCTACAACACCTGAAACACACCTCTACAACACCTGAAACACACCTCTACAACACCTGAAACACACCTCTCACAACACCTGAAACACACCTCTACAACACCTGAAACACACCTCTACAACACCTGAAACACACCTCTACAACACCTGAAACACACCTCTACAACACCTGAAACACACCTCTACAACACCTGAAACACACCTCTAAACACCTGAAACACACCTCTAAAACACCTGAAACACACCTCTAAAACACCTGAAACACACCTCTAAAACACCTGAAACACACATCTACAACACCTGAAACACACCTCTACAACACCTGAAACACACCTCTAAAACACCTGAAACACACCTCTACAACACCTGAAACACACCTCTACAACACCTGAAACACACCTCTAAAACACCTGAAACACACCTCTACAACACCTGAAACACACCTCTACAACACCTGAACACACCTCTACAACACCTGAAACACACCTCTACAACACCTGAAACACACCTCTACAACACCTGAAACACACCTCTACAACACCTGAAACACACCTCTAAAACACCTGAAACACACCTCTACAACACCTGAAACACACCTCTAAAACACCTGAAACACACTTCTACAACACCTGAAACACACCTCTAAAACACCTGAAACACACCTCTACAACACCTGAAACACACCTCTAAAACACCTGAAACACACCTCTACAACACCTGAAACACACCTCTAAAACACCTGAAACACACCTCTACAACACCTGAAACACACCTCTAAAACACCTGAAACACACCTCTAAAACACCTGAAACACACCTCTACAACACCTGAAACACACCTCTACAACACCTGAAACACACCTCTACAACACCTGAAACACACCTCTACAACACCTGAAACACACCTCTAAAACACCTGAAACACACCTCTACAACACCTGAAACACACCACCTAAAACACCCTGAAACACACCTCTACACACCTGAAACACACCTCTAAAAACACCTGAAACACACCTCTACAACAACGCTGAAACACACCTCTAACACCTGACAACCTCTAAACACACCTGAAACACACTCTAAAACACCTGAAACACACTCTAAAACACCTGAAACACACCTCTACAACACCTGAAACACACCTATACAACAAGTGACACACCAACACCTCCATTGTTTTGTATCCAAATCTCAACACTTTTAGTCCGAAACATACTGCTGCTAGATTACTAAAAAAAAAAAGCTATACAAAAATAGAGAAAGAAATGTTAGTCTTCAGTGAGTCTGTTACATCGGAGGCAACCAACCGGATTTTCCAGAGATCGCGATTTCAGGTGCAGATACATAATAGATTTGCAGTACAGTCACTCAGCGCATAGGAAAAAACTTAGTCTACGCGAGGGAAAAAAAGACAGAGAAACAGACTCTCTCTCTCTCTCTCTCTCTCTTCTCTATCTACATCTTCTTTCTCACATCTTACTCTCCCTCGTGACCATCAGATCCTCTCTCTCTCATTCCGCAATGGCTTCTTATTAAATCATTGTTTCCAGACACTTGAGCTTCCAACGTGACCATGACAAAAGAAAAATCAACATCCATTCAAAATGTCCGCTGCTTGGAAAAATATGTCCGGGAGAATTTAGGGGCACAGGTGAGGAGCCGAGATGACGGTGACCAGAAACAATGGAGGGTGGACGAAGGGAGGCTGACGCAGGCGATGCAGGAGTATAAAAATATGTTGTTTTACCCTACGTACTGGACGGGGAAGCGAAAAAGGACAAAGAACAAAGTTATATATAGTGTTAAATATGCATGTTTATTATTATTCCCTTCATCGCTCTCATTTATCTATATTGAAACATGAGATTGAGAGGCGCGAGACATATGACGGCTATGAATGTGGCGCATCAAACCGTGATCTATGTACAAAAGACAGCCATCGAGCAGCTCATGAAACGTGCAACTAATGGCTCAGATGAAGGCCTGAATACTGCAGGGACGACGAGGGCGAGGCATGACAGGAACACAATGCCTGGGGATCAGAAGAGGAGGTCAGCAAGAGGCTAGACGAGGCTACGCTAGCCCATTTAACCCCTGCGCTCCCAGATCTTTCCTTTGCTATAAAAAATCATATGTTGTCGAGCCATAAAATTACGAAAAGTAACTGAATATACCCAATTAGTTAGTGGCCAAGGATACTAGGCATGTCATATCTATAAAATATTGCTTATATTTACAAAAATCGTCTAATGGCACCCAAATTACAATGGAAAGTACGTTCTGGGCCTCAAGGAATTAAGCACACCAACAGTTCTATAAAGCAAGATATACGTGTGGACATGTCGCCTCATACAAGGTTGTATACTCGTAATGTGTGGTCAATATACAATCTATCTATCTATCTATCTATCTATATAAACATTCAACTCCTTAGGCTACGCTATACCCATTTAAGAACACCAACAGTTATATAAAGCAAGCAATACGTGTGGACATGTACGCCTCATGCAAGGTTGTATAGAAACATTCAACACGTGATGCATGACCGACGTCCTTCGATCAGACCGAATCCTTTGCTTCCGTGAGGTTGTGTTTGGACCTGTGTATTAATAAGGACACATTCTCCTCATGACTGCCGGAGCGACCTTGAACGGCCATGCATTAAGGATCAGATGGTGTTGGTGTCCGGCGGGTAGCTCAGATCCGGGCATGTCCTTCTGAAGGGTGGGTGCAAAACTGTCTATGTCTTGCCTGACATCGAGGAATGAATAAGTGAGACATGTTTTTGTTATCTCTCTCTCTCTCTCTCTCTCTCTCTCTCTCTCTCCTCTCTCTCTCTCTCTCTCTCTCTCTCTCTCTCTCTCTCTCTCCTTCTCTCTCTCTCTCTCCTCTCTCTCTCTCCTCTCTACTCACTACTCCTCTCACTCTCTACTCACTCACTCACTCACTCACACACTCACTCATCACTCCTTACTCACTCACTCACTCATCATCATTCTCTCTCTCTCTCTCTCATTCTTCTCATCTCTCTCTCTCTCTCTCTCTCTCTCTCTCTCTCTCTCTCTCTCTCTCTCTCTCTCTCTCTCTCTCTCTCTCTCTCTCAGCACAGCAAGGAGGCCGGTGAGTGCATGCAGGCAATGAAATAATCGCTGTGCCAATTCTCGCATTCACTAACAGAGGCAAGTGACATTCAGAACTGGTAGAGTATTAATTAAAAAAATGGTAATTTGTTCGCAATTTCAGCTAATTACCGAACTTTGCTTACGAGCTAAATAAACTGAACATTCTACGGTCGCCATTTTAATATCAACTCACAGTCGGCCATTTTATATGCTTTTTGGCTGGTAGGTAATTAGTGAAACAATTTATTCATATGTTAATAACTTCGGATGCCGGGATGTGGGTAGGGATGTGACGGTAGGGATGTGACCAGCGGTGGGGCCATGTTACCTGTGTCTACCTAACAGCCACATCACTACGACGATGTGCCCATGTCAGGTATAAGGAGCTGAGGGTATAAGTAGTATAGTATAGTAGTAGTAGTAGTAGTAGTAGTAGTAGTAGTAGTAGTAGTAGTAGTAGTAGTTGTAGTAGTTGTAGTAGTAGTAGTAGTAGTAGTAGTAGTAGTAGTAGTAGTAGTAGTAGCAGCAGTAGTAGTAGTAGTGCACTGGCACATCTTGATAATAACCTAACCTAACTAACAAACATTCGCAGTCAAGATATAGAAACACGAAACGACAGTCGAAAACTCTAACATTTTAAGACTATTATGCTTGGTATGTCGCTAATGTAGGCAGACCCCCCCCCCCCCACACACACACACACACTCACACTCACACACACACACACTCACACACACTCACACACTCACACACGCACACACTTACACTCGCGCGCGCACACACAATGAGGATACAGAGTGATCAGGTAGCTGTGTTTACATCATGCCTTCATTAGTGACTGGTTGTCTACACAGATAAAAAAAAATAACGAAAGCTTCGCCATCAACGCAAAACATTAAATAAAGAATTTTTCATCAACATGTGTAGTACGTGTGCATGTGCGTGTGTGTGTGTGTGTGTGTGTGTGTGTGTGTGTGTGTGTGTGTGTGTGTGTGTGTGTGTGTGTGTGTGTGTGTGTGTGTGTGTGTGTGTGTGTTGTGTGTGTGTGTGTGTGTGTGTAAAAAAGTGTATGTGTGTATAAGAGCGTCTGTGTGTGTAAGAGAGAGAGAGAGAGAGAGAGAGGAGAGAGAGAGAGAGAGAGAGAGAGAGAGAGAGAGAGAGAGAGAGAGAGAGAGAGAGAGAGAGAGAGAGAGAGAGAAGAGAGAGAGAAGAGTGTGTGAGTATGCATGTGCATGTGTGTGTGTGTCTGCTGTGCAAGAGGTGTGTGTGTGTGGTGATGTGTGTGTTGTGTGGTGTGTGTGTGTGGTGTGTGTGTGTTGTTGTGTGTGTGTGTGTGTGTGTGTGTGTGTGTGTGTGTGTGTGTGTGTGTGTGGTGTGTGTGTGTGTGTGTGTGTACATATGCCAACACAAATATCCATCATACTGTTTTTCATGGTTTCTCCTCCTTACCAGGCCTTGTACTTACGACTACTTACTACTTACTTACGACTACTTACTACTTACTTACGATTACTTACTACTTACTTACGACTACTTACTACTTACTTACGACTACTTACTACTTACTTACGATTACTTACTACTTACTTACGATTACTTACTACGATACTTACGACTACGTACTACTTACTTACGATTACTTACTACGATACTTACGATGCTAGTGTTCGTGTTCATCACTCAAGCGGTTCCATCATTCTACCTGCAACCATAACAGAATAAAAACACATCTTATACTACATCAATCTGCTTCTCTCTCTCTCTCTCTCTCTCTCTCTCTCTCTCTCTCTCTCTCTCTCTCTCTCTCTCTCTCTCTCTCTTCTCTCTCTCTCCTCTCTCTCTCTCTCTCTCTCTCTCTCTCTTTTACTCACTCAGTTCTTGAATACACAGATGATTGTTTAGATAATGGAAAGTCATTAACTACAATGATATATTTTATGAGCTGCCATGCATGAAATACAGTACATTCATCTAGATCAGTATGTATACCCTTATTATAGTTCTTAAAATAGTTATACAATCAACTGTGTATGATAGGAAACAGACATGGACCTCGTGTTTCTATGTCCATACTTTTTCCTAGTACATGCTCAAACAAAAAACAGTTTCATTCCAACACCATAATACTGGTTTTGTATATTTTTTATATGAATCATATTGTGTGCGCGAAAGTAATCTACGTGTGCACCTGTGACACCTGCTGACCTGCCCTGACCTGCCCCCCCCCCCCCCCCTCTCAGGTGATGCACGCACGCACGCACGCACGCCTTGGATGGGCCGTGCCGCTCACCTGTGCACGCGTTCGTCCTTCACACTTGCCTGCCCCGCGCTGGGATTTCTGAAGCAAGGCAATCGTACCCTGAGTGAACACGAATGAACACGAATGTAGATCCTATAAAAAAGATGTTCGACAGATATAAAACACTATCATTTGTGTCTAGTCAGTAAAAAAAGAACTAAAAAAAAAACGCGAAGGAAAAAGAGTCTACCTTCATATTCCTGTATTAATTATGAAGCGTCGCGAAAAAAAAAAAGGCTTGAAATATTTTATTTTTGCGTTGCTGCCAGATTCGCGATGTATGCTCCAACGCTGATGCTATCGGAGTGAGAAAAAAGTAATGAAGGTGGAGCTTGGAACTCAGGCCTATGAAGAGCCCCCCCCCTAGACCCTTATGTATTAGTCCGCCGCTCACTGGCTGCTGCTCTTGACTTGCCGGCCATTTTGTACCTGCCCACACACACGACTAATTAGGAACATTGCCTGAAAATTAAATCGCCATCTGCTTTTCCCGCAGCGGCCGGCTCAACCTGTCCTCTCCCCCTCCACTCACCCAGCCCGCCCATCCACCCACCCGCCCGCCCGCCCGCCCTCCCAGGCCTCCCACTGCTTCTCATCCACTATAACTATACACTATCCCTGCATCTAACCCACACCAGCCACTGCTCTTTATACTGCCTGTCTGGTAAACACACAGTAAGCCAACCTGACTGACTATGAAGAACTGTGTCCATTTAACCTGTACCTTCTATGTTAGAACCTTGTATAAGCCTTGAACCTTTGCAACCTGTACCATGGATAGAACCTTGTACCTTTGCAGCCTGTACCTTGGATAGAACCTTGGATAGAACCTTGAACCTTTGCAACCTGTACCATGGATAGAACCTTGCATGGGATAAACCTATCTATATATCTATCTAGGCACCCATCCACTGCTTCCTTATACCTGCCGCCGACACACACCCACCTAGGCACACTAGAATAACTAGAGGCCTATCATTACTCTCTGTTTCTTAATAGAACCTTGTATGGGATGAGCCTCACTAAGAAAAGAGTTATGTTCCAATGCCTTACTCTATTCAAACTTCGTGTCATTATTGCAAAGCTTAGTTATTAATACCTATAGCGTAATTGATTAAGTTTCCTCACTAAGAAAGAAGAGTTATGCTCTGCCCTCTAATGCCTACTATACTTTTTAACCTCTCTGTCACTGATGCAAAGCTGAGTTATTAGTACCTTTGGGTGATTGATTAAGGTTCTTTCATAAATATATCCAGTCTCAGGTTACTTCTACATCACATACTCTCTCTCTTCTCTCTTCCTCCTCCTCTCTCCTCTCTCTCTCTCTCGTCTCCTCTCCTCTCTCTCTCTCTTCTCTCTCTCTCTCTCTCTCTCTCTCTCTCTCTCTCTCTCTCTCCTCCTCTCTTCCTCTCTTCTCTCCTCTCTCTCTCTCTTCCTCTCTCTCCCTCTCTCTCTCTCTCTCTCTCTCTCTCTCTCTCTCTCTCTCTCTCTCTCTCTCTCTTCTCTCTCTCTCTCTCTCTCTCTCTTGACTAGAGTGTCTTTCTTCCCAGCATCCCTTCACTATCGCCTTCCACCTTCACCTTAAATCTTACCACTATATCTTCTACTCCATTTACCTCTCTACCTTTACTCCTACTCCTTACTACCTTACTTATACTCCTCTACTTACTCCCCTACTCCTGGTACTTACTCATATTCTTCTACTCCATTTCCCCATCTACTCATGCATTACTCTACTCATTAATAGCGTCATGTCATAGTATCCTAATCTGTTAAGTCTTATTTGTGATATTTGACTTCTGGAGATGTTCTTCATTCACCTGTGAGAGAGAGAGAGAGAGAGAGAGAGAGAGAGAGAGAGAGAGAGAGAGAGAGAGAGAGAGAGAGAGAGAGAGAGAGAGAGAGAGAGAGAGAGAGAGAAGAGAGAGAGAGAGAGAGAGAGAGAGAGAGAGAGAGAGAGAGAGAGAGAGAGATAGAGAGAGAGAGAGAGAGAGAGAGAGTAGAGAGAGAGAGGAGAGAAAAGAGAAAAGAGGAGAGAGGAGAGAGAGAAGAGAGAGAGAGAGAGAGAGAGAGAGAGAGAGAAGAGAGAGAGAGAGAGAGAAAAGAGAGAGAGAGAGAGAGAAGAGAGAGAGGAGGAGAGGATAGAGAGAGAGAAGGAGGAGAAGAGAGAAAAGAGAGAGAGAGAGAGAGGGAGAGAGAGAGAAAAGAGGAGAGAGAGAGAAGAGAGAGAGAGAGAGGGGAGCAGAGAGAGAGAGAGAGAGAGAGAGGAGAGAGAGAGAGAAGAGAGAGAGAAAGAGAGGAGAGTGTGTGTGTGTGTGTGTGTGTGTGTATGTGTGTTGTGTGTTATTGTGTGTGTGTGTGTGTGTGTGTGTGTGTGTGTGTGTGTGTGTGTGTGTGTGTGTGTGTGTATTTATCTTTACCTATAATGCACAAAAAAGAAAGTGAGAGAAAGAGAAAATGAATAAAAACTGATATAAAGAATAAAAACAATATTTCCAACGCCACGCCCTTGGTGTAGACATCAAGCAGAACTCAACTCAAAAGAAAGAAATAATGGACGAACACACACACGTCACTCGCTGCTTTCTAAATAAAAATATGGACATTTAATTTATTCTTTATTTCGATAGTAATGCATTGTTCTTGGTTTGTAACAGGTAACAAGTGATACATATTTTTTTTTTCCTGTTATTTTTTGTTCTCTCTCTCTTTTCGCTTTTTGTAACGAACTATCCAATTAGTCTTGATTGTTTATGTCGTGGCGAGGATTCGTGTCAGGGTTTCAGCAAGCTTCCAACCCTCGTGGCTTTCACCCTTTGTTGTGTCGTCTTTTATGGCTTGCCTGTCATTACATTGAGTGAAAGATAAAGTGGGTACCATCACAAATCTTCCACCCGCGTCGCCAAGATAGAATGGCTGACCTGTCTTACTATGCTCATCTCTGCCCGCCTTTAACCCCTTGAACCCAGAACGTAATTTCCATTGTAATTTGGGTACCATTAGACGATTTTTAGTGAATATAAGCAATGTTTTCTAGATATGACCTGTTTAGTATCCTTGTTGACTAGCTAATTTGGTATATTAAGTTAGTTTTCGTAATTTTATGGCTAGCAATAGACAATTTTTTATATCAAAGGAAAGATCTGGGCGCGAAAGGGTTAACATCAACGGCACTGGGAATTCTATCATAAATAAGACATATTTTAGGAGGAGGCAAAATAGAAAAACTGAGGAAGGAAAGTAAGAGAAAGAGAGAAGGAAATAAGAAATAAAAATAAGAAATGAACGTATTAAGAAAACATCGAATTCCAAGTCTCTGAGCGTCGCCGTAAGCGTCTCGTCCTTCAGATCAGGACACTAAAACATTATATCACAGCAATGAAACAATACTCCAGACTGTTAGAAAAGAAGGGTAGGAAAAGGGTAGAAAAAGGGTGTTTGTAGTGATGAAATACTGCTACCCTTTTTCTACCCCTACAAATATACCCTTTCAGATCGACGCAAATATACCCTTTTGCAACCCTCTCGTCTAAAAAGGGTAGATAAAGGGTAGATGAAGGGTATAATCGGCAGCATCTATCCTCCAGCCTGGATATAGGGTATAAAAAGGGTAGTGATGGTGCAATGTAACAATTCTACCCTTAATATACCCCTTATTTCTGAGAGTGCAGACTAAGAAAGCACAAATTAAACTTTACTGATCGGCAAAAAGATAGGCAGCAAAAGATAATCATGTTGAAGAAAGTTTGTAGTAAAGGAGAGTCATGAATGTGGAGAAGAGTAGATATATTTAAAATGTTATGCAAGAGTTATGTTAAAGTTATGAAAAGATAATCATGTAGAAATAACTTAGGAAAAAATAGGCAAGAGAAAATAAAAGGTCAAGATCAATGTTGAGAATGGACGTTGGAAATAGACGAAGATATAAATATACTAGAGGAATATTTTGCAAAGATGGAGATAAGCAACACACTTAGCCACGACTTTTAATGTATTGAATTTGTTTTACGTTGGAGCCTAAATCACCTGTAGGCTATTATCATCCCCTTTTTTTTTAGGTTTTAACCCCTTCACGCCCAGATCTTTCATTTGCTATGTAAAATTGTCTGTTGTTAGCCATAAAATTACGAAAAGTGACTAAATACACCAAATTAGTAAGTGGACAAGAATACTAAATAGATCATATCTATAAAACATTGCTTATATTCATTAAAAAGCGTCTAATGGTACCCAAATTACAATGGAAATTACGTTCTGGGCCTCAAGGGGTTAATCTTCTGACATCTTCTGAGACTACATAAAATATGGAGTAAAAGACGGGCTGACTGAATCCCAAAAAGAGAGAGAGAGAGAGAGAGAGAGGAGAGTGAGAGTGAGGAGAGAGAAGAGAGAGAAGTAGAGAGAGAGAGAGAGAGAGAGAGAGAGGAGAGAGAGAGAGAGAGAGAGAGAGAGAGAGAGAGAGAGAGAGAGAGAGAGAGAGAGAGAGAGAGTTTTCATTGGTAAAACTTAGAAATTTCCTATTTAACGAAGGGCAATATTAAGATTGGTGGACCTTCATGAAGATTAATAGTGTTTCTTATAAGGTTGTGTCTGTATGTGTGTGTGTGTGGTTTTGGGTGTGTGTGTGGGGTGTGTGTTGTGTGTGTGTGTGTGTGTGTGTGTGTGTGTGTGTGTGTGTATGAACATTTCCTGTTATCCTGCTCGAAGAATAAAGTGTATTACAAATCTTTTAATATGAATGTAATATAATTATAAATCAATTTATATGTGTGTATCGATATTTCATGGTCTTTTTAACTCTCTCTCTCTCTCTCTCTCTCTCTCTCTCTCTCTCTTCTCTCTCTCTTCTCTCTCTCTCTCTTCTCTCTCTCTCTTCTCTCTTCTCTCTCTCTCTCTCTCTCTCTCTCTCTCTCTCTCTCTCTCCCCTCTCTCGCCCCCTCTGTTCTCTCTCTCTCCTCTCCTCTCTCTCTCTCATCTCTCTCTCTCTCTTTTTGTCTCTCCTCTCTCTCTCTCTCTTCTCTCTCTCCTCTCATTGCCTTTTTTTTTTATAGCCCCCTGAAAACATTAGTAAAAGTCTCTGGATATCCAATTCCCCCCCCCAAACTTTCCCCATCATTATTTTTCCACTTACCACTTATTTCTTCTTTTTTTGCATCCCCTTTTTTTTGTTTTAACAAAAAGGCAATAAATATGTTTAATCCTCCTATTCGTATTTCAACAGCAAGTCATCTATGCCTTGAAATATGGACACAAAATAACGCAAATCAGGAAGCAATATATAAAAAACAATAGCAAACTCCATGAAACAGGTCATCAAGAAGTCTCTGAAGCACAACACTTAACCATATGCAAAGAAGCCATAAAGAGTGTATGTGTGAGAGAAAATATACATTGATGCCATTCGTAGCTCCTTAAAGTGAACTCTGTGTAGCATTTAAGGACACACGAAGATCCTTAGCTCCTTAAAGTGAACTCTGTGTAGGATTTAAGGACACACGAAGGTCCTTAGCTCCTTAAAGTGAACTCTGTGTAGCATTTAAGGACACACGAAGGTCCTTAGCTTCTTAAAGTGAAGTCTGTGTAGCATTTAAGGACACACGAAGGTCTTTAGCTCCTTAAAGTGAAGTCTATGCAGCATTTAAGGACACACAAAGGTCCTTAGCTCCTTAAAGTGAAGTCTATGCAGCATTTAAGGACACACAAAGGTCCTTAGCTCCTTAAAGTGAAGTCTATGCAGCATTTAAGGACACACAAAGGTCCTTAGCTCCTTAAAGTGAAGTCTATGCAGCATTTAAGGACACACAAAGGTCTTTAGCTCCTTAAAGTGAAGTCTATGCAGCATTTAAGGACACACGAAGGTCAAAACACTAATACGTGACTTTATTAGATCATTAATGGATGACCTGTTCTGACCTGACCTGTCATACTATGCTCATCTATGCCTGCCTTCAACATCCACAGCACTGAGGATGCTATCATTGAGAAGACATATTTTAGGAGGAGGAAAATATAAAAACTGAGAAAGGGAAGTAACGGAAAGAAAGAAGGGAAGGAAGGAGGCAAAATCGGACGATAAATAATAATATAAAAAATCACGCAAGACTTCCAATGAATATGGTAAAAATTCTGCTGATTTGAGAAGGGAAGAAGTCACAAGGATGATGAACAAGAGATAATCACAACACCTTTACTCGCGAGGCAACGTGAGAAATACAGGAACTATAGTTTATTTAGATCAGATTAGAGTTAGATTTTATTTAGAGTTAGATTAGAGATATTAGCAAAAATTCCATTCTATTTCAAGGTCTCGTACTTAAAATGATGCCTATGTTTACCTAATAATATGGTTAACTATGATAAAATACATCTGAAGTTTAAGAGAAGCATAGTATTCCCTTCTCCTGGCATCAAATATCAGTCAGTAAGCAGCAAGGGCTCAGGATTTTTTACTTTGTTAAAAAAAATAGACTATAAATATAAACGTATAAGCCTAATGATGGTTTGGTTCTCATACTAGGAGATGAAGTTGTAGGAAAGACGTAACTCAACTACACTGTTTCTGAAAATAATTGACAAGAAATGAAAGTATTAAGAGAAACATCGAATTCCAAGTGTAAGAGTGAGATAAGGAAGGAGGAAGTGACATGTAAAATATAGCAAGATGGGAATGAAGGAGGAAGAGAAAAGAATAGGAGAATGAAAGAGAGAGAGAGAGAGAGAGAGAGAGAGAGAGAGAGAGAGAGAGAGAGAGAGAGAGAGAGAGAGAGAGAGAGAGAGAGAGAGAGAGAGAGAGAGGAGAGAGAGAGAGAGAGAGAGAGAGAGAGAGAGAGACAGAGAGAGAGAGAGAGAGAGAGAGGTGTGTGTGTGTGTACCTGAGCCGTGATTTCTTATAATACACAAGACAAAATAAAAGTCTATGTCATCTTGTATCTGAATGTGGAGACAAAATAAAATACTAGCTTTCCTTACCAATTTGATTCACAAATCTATTGTATGACGTGACTAGCTGACGGTGTGGCGCTGAGTTCAAACACGGATACTACATATATAGGATAACAATAACATTTAAGAAAACTAAAGCTTCCAAGAATTTACGACTCCACTCAAGCCTTCTCAAGTACTACCCCACTATAGAATCAGATTAACCCAGATATATAAATCTAAAGCAGAAAACAATATCTTCTGAACCATTTATCATATCAAGGCGATGCAACAGAATAAATGCTCTCTCTCTCCTCTCTCTCTCTCCTTCTCTCTCTCTCATCTCTCTCTTCTCTCTCTCTCTCTCCTCTCTCTCTCTCTCTCTCATCTTCCTCTCTCTCTCCTCTCTCTCTCTCTCTATCTCTCTCTCTCTCTCATCTCTCTCTCTCTCTCCCCTCTCCTCTCTCTTCTCTCTCTCTCTCTCTCTCCTCTCTCTCTCTCTCTCTCTCTCTCTCTCTCTCTCTCTCTCTCTCTCTCCTTCGTGTACATCATCTTCAAATAACAAGATGAATCCCGGAGATTGAATCCATCATCATCATTACACGTGGCTACCATTCTGCTCTTTTTTATGAATATTCTGAAAAGTGATAAGTGAATGATAAGGACAATTTAAGATAAAGTGATTCTCTCATGCTTCAGCAGTGGCGCCGTTGTCTTAACATCCAACTTATCACTGAAGCTTACTGAGGATTAACCCCTTCACGCCCAGATCTTACCTTTGCTATGTAAATCGTATGTTGTTAGCCATAAAATTACAAAAAGTAACTCAAAATACCAGAGAAGCTAGTGGACAAGAATACAATACAGGTAATATCTTTAAAATATTGCTTATAGTCACTAAAAATTGTCTAATGGTGGCCAAATTGCAATGGAAATTACGTTCCGGGCTTCAAGGGGATAAGGATCAACACCATTACAGGAGTCAATTAACACCACTTCCGCCACCAGGTTGTGTTCCCGCGTCCTCGCCCTGACGGAGGGGTGAAGGAAGGGCCCGCAAGGCAGTGGTCTGAGGCGCGTCGCTCCCTCATAATGAGTGTTTACCCTCGACCGCCGTGTGAGGGGTGTTTCTGCATGACCCTAGCCAGCGAGGGTGACCAGCAAGGAATGATTTATCTGAATATGTCTTGAGATAATAATTTCCTTCCCTTTATGTGCCAAATAAGTGAAATTATTAACTGATTTGTAACGAAGAGAACGAATGACAGTCATACATACGCCATTCAGGATTATTATTTATATATAATATTTTTTTCTATAGGTAAGTGAAGATAATATGTATGTCAAGGAGGTTACTGGCTTTATGTTGTCATATAAGTAAAATTATTAACTGATTTGTAACAAAACGAATACATGACATAACATGTAAACGAATGTATGTACATAAAATAGGATTATTATTTACATTCTTCTAGTTGTTCTATGAGGAAGGGAAGATAATATGTATGTAAAATAGGTTACAGGAGGTGTTAAGGATTAGGAAGGTGGAAACAAGAGGGAATCTGTTATATTTGCTATTAATATATATCATTATAAAAATAAGTGTACAATAAAAGGTGGCCAAGGCAAATAAGAAATGTTATCTGGCTTATCAGGATATTTATTTACATAAACACACACACACACACACACACACACACACACACACACACACACACACACACACAACACCACACACACACACACACACACACACACAACACACACACACACACACCAAACACAACAATACATATCGACAGGAAAAGGAAAACAGCAAACAAAACATGATGGCAAAAGAACATGAGAAAAATGAAGAAGACACCCACCCATAATAATAATTCACATGAAAAAAGAATAGAGCTACCAAAAGCAGGTATATATAAAAAAGAAGAAAAAAGAAGAGAGAAGAATAGAGAAGAGGGAGGTAGAATAAAAATACATCCTCTCTACTTTTGCACCTTCAGATGGTGGGGTGGTCACAGACGCTCGCACGCACGCGGGTTCGATTCCTACCTGTGTGATGAAATAATTCGCCTTCTTTGACTTAGTATGTAAAACTATATTGACTTTTATCTATTTCTGAGTTCTACTTTACTACTCAACTAGTCTTTCTAGACATGAATTTTGCGCCACAGTGAACCAGGACAACACTTACAGTAACACTAATTCAACACAATGTCATCTTTTTCAACCTAAATGCAATAAACATAACATTACATTTAACCCCTTGAGGCCCAGAGCATAATTTCCATTGTAATTTGGGTACCATTAGACAATTTTTAGTGAATATAAGCAATATTCTATAGATATGACCTGTTTAGTATCCTTGTCGACTAACTAACTTGGTATATTCAGTGACTTTTCGTAATTTTATGCTTAACAACAGACAATTTTATATGTTAATGGAAAGATCTGGGCGTGAAGGGGTTACATTTCGAGGAAAAAACAAAAATGGGACAAAATAATTCAAGAGTGAAAGTAAGCTCGAGGATCGCCGTGCAGGGCGGCAGCGGCGCCGTGACGCCCTCAGGCTGTCCTGCGAGAGGCGCGGGTGCCGGGGACGGCAGAGGCGGGGGATCGCCTTCTTCACCTGACCCCGGGAGGGCTGGCTGTGTGCTTCCCTCGACGAATTCGAGCGTAAGGTTTTAAATTTCAGATTTTTTCAGTTTTGTTTGGCTGCGTGTATTGGAGTAAAATGTATTGAAATTCCCACTCGAAAAAAAAATTGAACATAACATTTCCACAAAGCAAAGTTTCCTCTTCGTCTTAGAGTTAATTAACACAAATCCAACACAATGCCATAGTCTCCAACCTAAATGCAATAAACACATAACATTTCCATAAAAAAAAATCGTCTTCGTCTACAGAAAAACGACAACAACAAAGTAGAAAAAAACTTACTTAGAATAGAATAGAATAGCACTAATCCAAAACAAGGTCATAGTCTATAACGTAAATGTAATAAACACATCAGCAAAAAACCATCAACCACAAAAAAACTTCCTCTTCGTCTGCAGAAAATGGCAACAATAACAACAAGAGAGCATCTTTCTAGGCATGAATTTTGCACAAGACTGAAATAGACAATACTTAACTAGATACTTAACACTTAATCAACACTTAGAACAACACTAATCCCACACAAAGCCATCCTCTCTAACCTGAATGCAATAAACACAAAAGCAAAAACCCAACTTCCAAAACAAAATACTCTTCGTATCAACACTTAGAACAAGACTAATCCAACACAAAGCCATCCTCTTTAACCTGAATGCAATAAACACATAAGCAAACAAAAAAACAACTTCCAAAACAAAATACTCTTCGACAAACAACAACGATAACAGGACAGCATCAGAGCGTCCCAGACAAGTCAAGGTCGCGTCTCGTCTTGGCTGCTCTCATCACTCACCGCACCCTCGCCCAACCCTTCCCTCGCTCCCCAACACTTCCTACTTTGCATTACTGTTCCCCTCTCTCGTCTGTGGCGTGAAATCTGTACTCTTTCTAATTATCGTTTATCCTCATCTCGTCTCCTCCCTTCCTGCATTACAGTGTTCCTCGCCCTCTTGGTGGTGTCAAGGATCAAGGGAGTCTCTAAGTGTTGGCTGGGACGCAGGGACTTGTGTTGCGTCGATTATAAATGCAATACAAACACGTGTATATGTTATTGTTGGATGTGTGTTGAATGGTAGCACAAGAAGTATCAAAAGCATAGATAAAATAAAGATACTGATAAAGATAAAGATAGTGCAAAAAATAAGATACTGCAAAGAAGTATCAACAGGAGCTTATCCGTACACCTTTACCAATTGCTATAGTAAAAGTCATCCAAATATTGATGTCTGTTGATAAATTACTGTGAATTGAGATGTCAGTGATATATTTTTTTTTCCTGGGATCAAAACAAAGATATGTCTAAGAGTAGAAACCATTTAAAGTGTTTGATAAATATACATCAAAACAGCTAACATAACACCTCGAAAAGATAAGTACTACATATTTCTGACAAGCCAAAAACCAGCGGAAACAAAACTTATAAGAAAAAGTCTCCCATATTTTTTTTAGGATGTTGCAAAACGAGTAAGATGACACATATGATTATGGAGCTTCACTTAGCAAAGATTTGGACTCGTTCTTGTTACATAGGAGTTACGGAAGACTTAAATGGCGATGTTCTGGTTACAAGAGGAGGAGGAGGAGGAGGAGGAGGAGGAGGAGGAGGAGGAGGAGGAGGAGGAGGAGGAGAGAGGAGGAGGAGGAGCAGGTGAAGCGAAGAGGAGGCATGACACGTGAAGGCGAAAGAGCCTCATCATTGACCTTCCCCCACCAGGAAATTATGACCTCTCTCTCTCTCTCTCTCCTCTCTCTCTCTCTCTCTCTCTCTCTCTCTCTACTCTCTCTCTCTCTCTTCTCTCTCTCTCTCTCTCTCTCTCTCCTCATCTCTCTCTCTCCTCTCTCTCTACCTCTCTCTCTCTCTCTCCCTACTCTCTCTCTCTCTCATTGTCAAAGAGATGAAGCTGTGCCACTATTGTAATTTCAGTGCTATGTTTTTCACCGTCAGGAGGGAGGCGTGTGAGGCAGTGAGGGGCAGTGAGCTCCCCTGAGGCAGTGACGTCAGTGTTGTCCCTGCATGACTGGCTCCAGGGACCTTTAAACCCCCTAGTTGATGCCCTCTCTCAGTTTTCACCTCTGCTGGACTTGAGGTATCGCCGCTGTGCAAGACGTTCAAGTGTTTCATAAGAACATAAGAACATAAGAAAATAAGGAAGCTACAAAAGGCCGTGAGACCTACACGAGGTAGTTCCTGTTATTTAACTCTACCTACATCCACCTCTCTTCCCTATCCATGAATTTATCCAGACTCCTTTTAAAGACCCCTATAGACTCCGCATTGACCACCTGACGACTGAGACCATTCCAATCCTTCACCACTCTAGATTTGTAGTTATTTATATGATTAGATGTATTATTAATTTGCTTTTTTTTGCCGAGTTTAGTATTGGTGGCTCCTTCCTGATCTTATTTATTCCTTCCTTATCTCCTTTCTTATCTTCTCTTCTTCTCTTCCTTTCTCTCCTTTAGTTCTTATATATTCCTTTTTTTTCATCTCCTTCATCAAGCGGCCTTTACCAGGTGTAAATATCCTTTGAGTAAATGACCTACTACATATTTTTTGTTCCTGCTCGCCCACGATGCCCTTCAAACATTTTTCTTTCATCCATAAACTGTGGTAATTAATACATAGTGGTAACCGGATGAATCTTTTCTTTTCATGCTCAGGTTATATAGAAAGTCGGCGAACAGCCATAGGTATGAATATAAAATGGCCTAATATAGCTCATGTTCAGCCATAGGTATGAATATAAAATGGCCTAATATAGCTCATGTTCAGCCATAGGTATGAATATAAAATGGCCTAATATAGCTCATGTTCAGCCATAGGTATGAATATAAAATGGCCTAATTTAGCTCATGTTCAGCCATAGGTATGAATATAAAATGGCCTAATTTAGCTCATGTTAAGATATTGCTGGGGAAATATGATGTGTGCTTAGATAATAGTATTTCTCTATCATACATTGTCATTCATTAACGATAGAGTTATCTTCTATTTCAAAGGCAGAGATGATGTAGCAGTGGTGTTTGGTGCATGATCTTATCTATATCTATACACTGGGCAAGACTATATATAAAATAGATCTAGTCTATATGCAGTTTACATATATATACTACCTACCTACCTACCTCTAACTCCTAACCTAACCTAACCAGAGAAGGGAAATATGATAGGATAGGTGGATAATATGATGGTTAATTGATTGTGTTTTGCCTCCCCAGAAACACCGTCGCTGCAGCTTGTGTGTTATCTTGGTTGGCTCTCCTCGGGGCATCCTCAAGGCTGTCTCAGTAAGAGTATAGATGAACAAAGTGAGTGTCAGCAACATACGTTAACAAAATTAAACAAAGGGGAAGAGCAGCATGATTAACCCCTTGAGACACAGAACGTAGTTTCCATTGTAATTTGGGTGCCATTAGACGATTTTTTTGTGAATATAAGCAATATTTAATACATATAACCTGCTTAGTATCCTTGTCGACTAACTAATTTGGTATATTCAGTGACTTTTCGTAATCTTATGGATCCACAACGGATATTTTTTTATAGCAAAGGATAGATCTGGGTGTGAAGGGTTAATGGGTGGTCACTCATCATTAACATTCCTGATATAATTTGCGTTATTGCGAGTTGTTTCCTCTGATCGTTGTTTGGTCATTCTCTTTCCCAGTATAACTTGTCAAAATTAATGTCTTGTTTGTTTGTGCTTATTTTTTCTTGATGTTAACAATGATTGATGATGCCACGCATGACCCTACACAGGAGTCAATGTGACCTGACCTTCCTCGTGACCCTGACAGCCCCTACGTAGTATAAGCCCCTAGTACAGTCCCTAGTAATAGCCCCTAGTTATAGTGTCTGACATTATTCAAGCCTTTATAGTTACCGTTTCATTTTTTTTAACACTAGTAAGATCATTATGCCATTCTTCATGAGTATCAAGCAAACGAAATTAATTTGAAACATCTAAATATAATCAAGTTATTTACCAAGTTATTTGCACACAAAATTGAAACATCTTTCACGTCCCGTTGACTACTAAAAAAGATGCATTGATTACACACCGAATAAATAAAACTAACTATAGTCTATTTTATTTAACAAGGTGAAAAATCCTGCCCCCTTGCTGCTTACTGACTGATATTTGATGCCAGGAGAAGGGAATAGTACGCTTCTTCTAAAGTTAAGCTGTATTTTATCATAGTTAAATATATTATCAGGTAAACAGAGGCATCATTTTAAGCATGAGACCTTCAGATAGTATGGAATTTTTGCCTTGTTGAAAAAACTAGACTATAAACACTCATTTATTTCCAGTACATCCTGTTGGCTCTGTGGTTCCCTGCTGTCATGTGGAGGCAAGCTGAGAGTACTTGATAGATAGGGAACCATACCCTGCCCTGCCCTATACCTGAAGACCCGCAGGACCTGATCTACGTGCCCTGACGGTGAGATCTTCCCTGGAACCCCAAGTCCTCCCCTCCCCTCTCCCCTCCTCTCCCTCCCTCCCCTACATGCCTGACAACAATACTCCCCTCTCTCCCCTCCTCAGAAACCTGTATTTCATGTTGTGTTAAACCAATCCCTACGACCCTCACTAACTTACCCATCCCCCTAAAATAAATAATATATAAATACAAATAAAGGTGCATAAATAAATATAGTGAATAGAAAGATAATGTTAAAAATGTAATATAAAACTAAAGGAAAGCAAGAAGCAGACAGGGAGAGTCACTCACCCATCCCTGCGACCACCACTCACTGTACTTACATATCCCCCTTAAATAAAATAATATATAAATGAGAATATATAGATCAATGAATAAATAAAGTGAATAAAAAGATAATGATAAAATAAAAACTCAAAAAAGAATAATAAACGAAGGTAAGCAGCAGCCAACAAGAATAACAAAAATTTCTAAGAACAGTCGGCGTAACTTTAAATAGAAATATAGACTTAACTGTATCAAATCTTAACCCCTTCACGCCCAGATCTTTCCTTTGCTATATAAAATTGTCTATTGTTAGCCATAAAATTACGAAAAGTCACTGAATATACCACATTAGTTAGTGGTCAAGGATACTAAACAGGTCATAGCTATAAAATATTGCTTATAGTCACTAAAAATCGTCTAATGGTACCCAAATTACAATGGAAATTACGCTCTGGGCCTCAAGGGGTTAAGAGATAAGAAGCTACACCCTTCATGTATTTTAGCTCTTTCCATATCGCTTATAACTATTTGTGATAAAGACTTACTGGCATCTAAAGATATTGTTTATTAGGAATGCATTAATTTTCTCCTTCACTCACTTACGAAAGCAGCCCTGAAGGATATAACTTAATTATTTTCATTTATTTTCCTCTCCTTATATTTTTAACATCTTCCTAGTTCTTCTTTCCCCTCAGCTGTCTATCCCCTCTAATGAATGAATAAAGGATACAACTTAATTATTTTCATTTCTTCCTTTCTTTTTAGCCTCCTCCTAGTTCTTCTTTACCCCCAGCTGTCTATCTTACTCCTCTAATGTATCTTATCTCACTCCTTAATGAATATCCTTATCTTACTCCTCTAATGTATCTTATCTCACTCCTTAATGAATATCCTTATCTTACTCCTCTAATTTATCTTATCTCACTCCTCAATGAATATCCTTATCTTACTCCTCTAATGTATCTTATCTCACTCCTTAATGAATATCCTTATCTTACTCCTCTAATTATCTTATCTCACTCCTCAATGAATATCCTTATCTTACTCCTCTAATTTATCTTATCTCACTCCTTAATTAATATCCTTATCTTACTCCTCTAATGAATAAATGCAGGATATAACTTAAGATCTTGCATTCAACTTTAGAGAATTTAGCTCCTGATGTCACTACAGGTAAAGACTTATAGGTTACAGGATCATAAACTGTGGCAAGGGAAAATATATGACTAATACATAACCTTGTCGTGCCCCTATAAGAACATAAGGACATAAGGAAGCTACAAGAGGCCGCGAGACCTACACGTGGTAGTTCCTGTCAATCAAGTCCGGCAGATCAAGGCTTATTATTTCATTCTCTTCCTGATAATCCTGACAATTAATGATGAAAATAGTTGTGGTAATGAAAAATGTACAGTTTTATAGACATAGTCATAAGAACATTAGAAAATAAGTAGTTCCTGTCCATAAAAACAAGTGGCAAACACGTGGCAAGTGAAGCAAGATGGGCAATGATACACATGACATAATATATATTAGCATATAAACCGCTGTATAAATGTATAAATGAAACAAAATAATGTAACTGAATTACTAACAGATAATTAAGGTAATTCAATAAAGGCTGACACAAGTACTGTAATTACGACTATATAATTTTTGCTATGACAATAATTAAAACTCTAAAAGTAATGTATAACAAGGAGAATAACAGAGGAAATTATGATGACTATGATGATGATAGCGATGATAAAACACATCATAACAGTTAATATAATGATAACGCACAGTCACCAGGGATTCAACACAAACCTCTATGCAAAAATGTATACTCAACTAATCGAACTAGTTGAATCATCACTGAAATAAAGAAAATATTTAAGCAGGACATGTTTGAGGGGATACTCATACCATTGTGTCCTATGTCTGGGTACCCATTAACCCCTTGAAACCCAGAACGTAATTTCCATTGTAATTTGAGCACCATTAGACGATTTTTAGTGAATATAAGCAATATTCTATAGATATGACCTGTTTAGTATCCTTGTCCACTAATTAATTTGGTATAATAAGTTACTTTTCGAAATTTCATGGCTCACAATTGATGATTTTTTATAGCAAAGAAAAGATCTGGGCGTGAAGGGTTAAGATTTAAAAGTTTTTGCTTTTTGGATAAGTTTATTGACCACAGCTTTCAGAATGTACAATCAAGTCAATAATGCTATAGTACAGAGTGATATGTAATGACATCTCTTATGAATAATCGTATAACTGTAGTCCAATAATATTTGCAACTAATAAAGTGATATGATTTTCTATGTATTGCTAAATCAACTCAGGTATAAAAAGATAATTTGTTGTTGAATTTGATATATTTCACTAAATTTCTTGGTGAAAGCTTTTGTAGTACGAGACGGTTTTTTTCTTTTGGGACCTTTAACCCCTTGAAACCCAGAACGTAATTTTCATCGTATTTTGGGTATCATTAGACGATTTTTTTAGTGACTATAAGCAATATTTTACAGATATGACCTGTTTAGTATCGTTGTCGACTAATTCATTTGGTATATTTAGTGACTTTTCTTAATTTTATGGCTCGACAACATACAATTTTTTTATAGCAAAGGAAAGATCTGGGCATGAAGGGGTTAAATACAACTACAAGTCACCATTTTCGTGTTAGGAACATAAATATCGGGTCTTATTGGGTTTCTATCGGGTCTTTATCGGGTTTTTATCGGGTCCTTATCGGCTCCTTATCATGTCTCTTCGTCTTATCGGATATATCATGTTTTTATTAGGCCTTTATTGGATCTTTTCGAGTCTTTATCGGATCTTTATTGGGTCTTATCGGGTCTTAATCGGGTCTAAACAAATATTATTGGACTACAGTTATACGATTATTCAAAAGAGATGTCATTACATATCACTCTGTACTATAGCATTATTGACTTGATTGTACATTCTGAAAGCTGTGGTCAATAAAGCTATCCAAAAACCAAAAACTATTAAATCTTAACCCTTCACGCCCAGATCTTTTCTTTGCTATAAAAAATCATCAGTTGTGAGCCATGAAATTTCGAAAAATAACTTATTATACCAAAATGCACCCAGGGATAACATTCCTCGCAGCATCGTTCACACTCCTACACTATTGAGATATTCCATTGGCCATAACAAAAAGACAGCCAGTGTGACCCAGTATGATACACGATATGCTTCTTTTACATTGTCTTTTCCTTAAGGCAAGATTATTTTCCTTCTTGTCCATTTTATATTTTTCAAGGCAAGTTTTTTTCCCTTTTTTTTCTCAGGGCAAGATTTTTTCCTTCTTTTCTTTTTTGATTTTCTAAAGGCAAGTTATTTTTCTATTTTCTTTTTCTCACAACAAGATTTTTTCTGTAAACGATATAATCTGTACCTACGTGTATAATAGTAGTTTTCGCATAATATACATCTACCTGTAAGACGAAAAAACTCATTTGTCGTAGGCCTATTGTCTTTTAGGTTTATAATTTGACCTGGCCTATGAGAAACACAACAGGATAGCTTTTATATTCCTGTTAACACCTGATAAGAC
>JACEEZ010019153.1:785000-795000 GCA_016584305.1 Chionoecetes opilio
ATTAACCCCTTGAGACCCAGAACGTAATTTCCATTGTAATTTGGCTACCATTAGACGATTTTTAATGAATATAAGCAATATTTTATAGATGTGACTTGTATAGTATCCTTGTCGACTAATTACTTTGCTTTGTTAAGTTACTTTTCGCAATTTTATGGTTAATAATATACGATTTTCTTATAGCAAAGGAAAGATCTGGGCGTGAAGGGGTAAGCAGTCAGCAGGATCGGGTCGTATATGAGGCAGGTGAGGTTTGAGGTGGCCTCTGTTTGCGATGCTGAGGATGAGGAACATGATGAGATAATGAGGATCTTGCTACCACCATGAACCCCTTCACACCCAGATCTTTCCTTTGCTATAAAAAGTCGTATGTTGTCGAGCCATAAAATTACGAAAAGTAACTAAATATATCAAATTAGTTAGTCGACAAGGATACTAAACAGGTCATATCTATTACATATTGCTTATATTAACAACAAAAAATCGTCTAATGGTAGCCAAATTACAATGGAAATTACGTTCTGGGTCTCAAGGGGTTAAGTCATCGTCATCTCTCACTCTAAGTATTGGTAAGAGGAACTAAGAAACCCCTCCTGTCTTACCTATTAGGATTGCAGTTTTCATCCAGCTGGTTTGGCAGGTGATGGCAAGGACGATTAAGGACGCAAGGACGTACCTGTAACAATTAGAAAGAAGTTATTAATAGAGATGGAGGAATGCGATGTTTAGCTAGAATTAAAATTACCTGGAATCTCGAAAAAAATATGTTATGAAGTAGTCAACTTTTAATTTTGACAAAAAAAACTTTATACATTATTGGTTTATGGCTTAAAGATGCATGTTACATAAATCCCTTTTTTTCCAAATTGAATATAATACAGTAAATGAAAATGCCTTAAGACACCTGTACCCTCCTTCCACCTGCAGTTCCTTACCAGTGTAGGGGAGAGCGGGGCAGGTTGCATCGAGGGTAGGTTGCATCATTGCCTCTAACTCGCATTAACTTTTTTTATTATTATTATTGTTGTAGTTGTAGTAGTAGTAGTTTATAGTAGTAGTAGTAGTAGTAGTAGTAGTAGTAGTAGTAGTAGTAGTAGTAGTAGTATTAAGACGATGTACGTGTGATAACATGCGAGTTAGAGGCAGTGATGCAACCTACCCTCGATGCAACCTGCCCCGCTCTCCCCTATATACATCAGCCGAAGACGACACCAATAGATCGATGATGCAACACGACATGTGGGAACTCTGGCAGACAAAATTGCAACTCATCAGGGCAAAACAAGAAGTAACGTATTCAAACTAGAAAAGCGTACTTTAAAAAAGAAATAGGGAGAAACAGGTCACAAATAGGGATAATAGATGATTGGAATGAACTCAGTCATCAGGTGGTTAGTGCGGAGTTAATACAGAGTTTCAAAAGGAGGTTAGACAATTTCATGGATGGGGATGCAAGGTGGATGTAGGTAGTGTTAAGGAACAGGAACTACCACGTGTAGGTCTCACAGCCTCTTGTAGCTTCCTTATTTTCTTATGTTCTTAACTCTGATACCCAACGATAACAGAAGCAGTCGAACAGTAGGAGAGAGCGGGGCAGGTTGCATCGAGGGTAGGTTGCATCATTGCCTCTAACTCGCATGTTATCACACGTACATCGTCTTAATACTACTCTACTACTACTACTACTACTACTACTATAAACTACTACAACTACAACAATAATAATAATAAAAAAAGTTAATGCGAGTTAGAGGCAATGATGCAACCTGCCCCGCTCTCCCCTACAATCAAGAATAATTCACCAACCAACAAGAGTAACGAGAGTAAATGCATGATTGTTTCCCTTAATTCTAATGCAGCCATGCCAGGATTTGAAGCTACCTTGGGATGATATAATATAAATACATCAAAAGAAATATAAAACAAGCTTAAGGGCAGCGTATCAAGGGTGAATTTGAATCTAATAATATTGAAGCAAACACAGATCAGAAACGATCCACTTGCACGAATGACAAGGAAATATGAAGGTTTGAGCAAAAATTCCAAATACAGTTCTGCCTTTTCTCTCTTCTTCTTTCTGGTTTACTGGGGAAGATAAGCTCGTAGGAAAGGGAGAGTTGTAAGGAAAGGAAATGTGGGGGAAGAAAATCATTCAGTAGTAAGGAATGTTTATTGTTTGTTATCACCGAGCAGTCATACAGTGCTCCTGTCCGGGAGATGGTAATGATAGTAACAAAAGTAGTAGTAGTGTAGTAGTAGTAGTAGTAGTAGTAGTAGTAGTAGTAGTAGTAGTAGTAGTAGTAGTAGTAGTAGTAGTAGTAGTAGTAGTAGTAGTAGTTGTTGTTGTTGTTGTTGTTGTAGTAGTAGTAGTAGTAGTAGTAGTAGTTGTAGTAGTAGTAGTAGTAGTAGTAGTAGTAGTAGTAGTAGTAGTAGTAGTAGTAGTAGTAGTAGTAGTAGTAGTAGTAGTAGTAGTAGGAGTAGTAGTAGAATTAGTAGTAGTAGTTTTAGAAGGAGTATTATCATTATTATTTATTATTATTAGTAGTAGTAGTAGTAGTAGTAGTCATCATCATCATCATCATCATCTTTGTTCTACATCAAGTAGTAGTAGTAGTAGTTAGTAGTAGTAGTAGTAGTAGTAGTAGTAGTAGTAGTGTGATAGAAGTATACGTAGCAGCAGCAATAGAAAAAAAATTAACACTGATAGATAATAAGAACAATAACAATAATGCTAATAATAATAATAAAGATGATATGTATTATGGTCATTATCATTATCACTATCATATTTATCATAAGAATTCTTGTAATCACTGCTGACTTTGTACCACATATATCAAGTTGTACTGAGAAGAGAAAAATATATAAAAGCATATCGAAAAAAGATATGACAACAATCTATTATTTCCTAATTTCACGGAGTCTTTCATAAGAGGTGAGTGCAAGATGACCTGTCAGAGGCACGACGCCTTATCTTGGGGGTCAGTCAAGGTCATGTGTTGCCCTTCCCTCTGTCCTGACCCGCCCTGACCCTCCCTTCCCCACCATCGTCCCTTCAAGACAAAATAACCCCTGAAGTTAGACGCTCCCTAAAAACCACCTTAAGTTAGACGCTCCCTAAAAACCACCTCAAGTTAGATGCTCCCTAAAAACCACCTCAAGTTAGACGCTCCCTAAAAACCAGCTCAAGTTAGACGCTCCCTAAAAACCACCTCAAGTTAGACGCTCCCTAAAAACCACCTCAAGTTAGACGCTTCCTAAAAACCATCTCAAGTTAGACGCTCCCTAAAAACCACCTCAAGTTAGACGCTTCCTAAAAACCATCTCAAGTTAGACGCTCCCTAAAAACCACCTCAAGTTAGATGCTCCCTAAAAACCAGCTCAAGTTAGACGCTCCCTAAAAACCACCTCAAGTTAGACGCTCCCTAAAAACCACTCAGTAGACGCTCCTAAACACTCAGTTAGACGCTCCCTAAAAACCACCTCAAGTTAGACGCTCCCTAAAAACCACCTCAAGTTAGACGCTCCCTAAAAACCACCTCAAGTTAGACGCTCCCTAAAAACCACCTCAAGTTAGACGCTTCCTAAAAACCATCTCAAGTTAGACGCTCCCTAAAAACCACCTCAAGTTAGACGCTTCCTAAAAACCATCTCAAGTTAGACAATCCCTAAAAACCACCTCATGTTAGACACTATCCTAAAAAACACCTTAAGTTAGACGCTTCCCTAAAAACCTATATACAAGGATGTAACATTTTTCTGGTTCTAATCTCAGAAACAAAACTCTCATTCTGACACAAATATAATAACTTTCACATTTTTGCGTGAAGGGAGTTGCATTTTTCGTAACTAAATATCATTAGAGGCATTTTTCCTTCCTATCCGACGTCAATATCAAAACATTGTAGATTTACCACAGCGGGCCGGCGCTCTGCTACCTACGCATCTTACGCAAAAAAACTGTACAGTGTTATGAAATACCTGACGAAGTAAAGTGTTGAAGAAAAAAATTGCGCTTATTAAAAAAATCAACGAGGTATCGGATGCTAGGTTAAAGGGAAGCCAAACAAAGGGTAAGAAGAAACGAATAAATGCAGAAATATATACGTAAATGTGTGTGTGTGTTCTTGCTGCGTATGCCCTTAATCAAGAAGACTAAACAAGTGTCCGTATTTCAATATCCAATTTCAGGACTCTTGCTGTACAAGGGGAGTTTAGGGTTTCAGCAGTACAGTCCTGCTCCTAAAGTATACTCCTGAACCACTCCCTCTACTCCTGATCCACCCCTCCCTCTACTCCTGATCCACCACTCCCTCTACTCCTGATCCACCACTCCCTCTACTCCTGATCCACCACTCCCTCTACTCCTGATCCACCACTCCCTCTACTCCTGATCCACCACTCCCTCTACTCCTGATCCACCACTCCCTCACTCCTGACAACTCCCTCACATTGATCCCACTCCCTTTTATTAAAAATCTCACCTGATCATTTCTACTTAATAAATTATTCACCATATACGTTACACTACCCATAAAAACTTCCATTGTTTACAATAACCCACGTTACATACCATAAACCACACTTACCCCGTCCATCACCATACCTGCAAGTCCCGCATCCCCACACCTGCCCGATGCCTATACCTGCACCACAACTTTCATCACCTGTACATGCTTTACTTCTCTACATGACTTGTACATGCACTTGCCGATGCGAAAGACAACTTAACTTCGTGAAACACAATTGGTATCGGGGTTCTTTTCGCGAGTAGTAAATATTCATCATGAAAACACAACATCACCTGCATGGTTTCTATATAGTGTTATGGGGCACGACAAGGCCAGTAAGAGTTTAGGAGCAGCAGAAAAAAATTGCACAGGCACAGTAGTCGAGAAACAATACAGGAAACACTGAACATGAAAACCAGCAGCAAAACAGCCAATACGTGGAAAAGCATGCGGCTGTACTCACAATCAGCAGCAGCACGACCACACTCATACCAATAACGTTGCATTAGAACATGAAACTCACAAAGAGTTTCTACCAAACGTCAGAGATAGATTTTTTTTTTTTTTTTTCAATATATACTAATTATATGCAAATAATGTCATAGACAAATAAGAATATTTCTCCTCCACAGGGAAATTAATTGCATGATTATATATATGTATATATGTATAATATATATATATATATATATATATATATATATTATATAGAGAGAGAGAGAGAGAGAGAGAGAGAGAGAGAGAGAAGAGAGGAGAGAGAGAGAGAGAGAGAGAGAGAGAGAGAGAGAGAGAGAGAGAGAGAGAGAGAGAGAGAGAGAGAGAGAGAGAGAGAGAGAGAGAGAGAGAGAGAGAGAGAGAGAGAGAGAGAGAGAGAGAGAGAGAGAGAGAGAGAGAGAGAGAGAGAGAGAGAGAGGAGAGAGAGAGGAGAAGAGAGAGAGAGAGAGAGAGAGAGAGAGAGAGAGAGAGAGAGAGAGAGAGAGAGAGAGAGAGAGAGAGAGAGAGAGAGAGAGAGAGAGAGAGAGAGAGAGAGAGAGAGAGAGAGAGAGAAGAGAGAACAATTGAGGGCAGACTCTTCCTTTGCGACAACTGTAGTCACCACCAAAGTAACTTTATAAAACAGAGTTTCTATTTGTTCGCCATTCTGAAAAGCCTGACATAACATTCAGCCGCAAAACCAGCGTGAGAGGCACTGAGGCGGCGGCGAGGACGCGGCTGGCGGGGCGCTGCGGGGCCTCGCTGTGCCACGTCTTCAACACTGAATGCCCCAAGATCAATATATATAGCATGTCTATTAATCTTGTATGTCTATTAATCTTGTATGTTTATTAATCTTGGACTTCCCCACAATGCCAGGAGCAGCGGAGACAAGGAAGGTTTGCAGGGTTGCTCGGAGTGCCTGGTGAAGTCTTACTGTAAGCCCGTAAGCCCTCCTAGATCCTTGCCTACCCTTAGCATGGCCCAGAGAACACGAGGGCACGTACAAAAACATAATTAAAAAGTAAATAAATAGGTGAAATAGGTACAGTTAAACTTTTTCTTATACTATACAGGTCATCCAGAATCCTTAATACACCTGCACGTATAACTGACAGGTGTAAATAAGTTGTAGTCAAAGAAATATATGGAGCAAATGAAGACAAAGTTAGTAGAAGTGCAGGATGCTCGGAGTGGCTGGTTAAGGCATTACATTAATTATACATCCTATAAATATGCGACTATCATATCATTGGAAAAAATATCTGATTTGCATGACGTCATATTATTTACGAATAACTTAATTTCTCTCAATTTAAAAAAGGGAGAAAAAATAGCGCTCTCTCTACAGTGGTTTGAGTCCGGTTAAGTTACAGTAAGTTCATCAGGAAAGAGTCTGTAGTCCTGTAGGAGGTCTTTATTCTACAACTGTATGATTCTTACTATTATAGGATGACTTATTATTATATATGCAAACACAAGACACTATTCTTATCTCTGCTGGATATGTGTCTACTTAGGGAAACACATGTAGCACTGCCCTGAATAACTATACATTACTTAAACTTGGAGGTCAATACAACCTAAAATAAACTTAAAATAACGTAATATTACCTAAATTAACCTTAAAGACACCTAAAATAACCTAAAATACTCTAAAATACCCTAAAATACCCTAAAATAAACCTAAATTATACCTAAAATAACCTAAAATACCCTAAAATAGCCTAAAATAAACCTACACTAACCTAAAATAACCTAAAATAAACCTAAAATAACCTAAAATACCCTAAAATATCCTAATACACCTAAAATACCCTAAAATACCCTAAAATAACCTAAAAAAATTAACTAACCAAAAATAACCTAAACTATACCTAAAATATCCTAAAACAAAATACAGCGAAACATTAATGAGAAGGAACTCTACAATCACTGCCATGCTTAGTAGGGACTCGTGACAAAATATATAAATACCAAATATATACATGAATAAATGATTAGAAACAAAAAAAAGAATAATCTAAACCATGAATAAATAATCTAATGAATAAGATGGTAATAGAGATGTAGAGAGGTAGAGATAGGTTAGAGGTAATAAGGTAACTTGGGTATCGAGGTATTTGAGGTTAGTTCCTTCTCATTAATAATAATAATAATAATAATAATTTTATTCTCGCCCGGAGGCATACATACAAAAAACAAAGCGATTAATGTTTCGCTGTATTTTGTTTTAGGATATTTTAGGTTATTTTAGGTATATGTTAGTTATTTTAGGATATTTTTGGTATATTTTAGGATATTTTTGGTATATTTTAGGTTATTTTAGGATATTTTAGGTTTATTTTAGGTTATTTTAGGATATTTTTGGTATATTTCAGGTTATTTTAGATATATTTTAGGTATATTTTAGGTTAGTTTAGGTTTATTTTATGTTATTTTAGGGTATTTTTGGTTCTTTTAGGTTATTTTAGGTAGAAGAAAAAACAACAACAGTTCTTGTACGGGACACGTGGCAAGAAACATGTCCATAACAAACGCAGGTAAGGTTATCACGTGCTGCGCCAAGGTCAGAGCAGGCGCAGGTGAGGCTAGGTCACATGCACCTCCCCTATTGAGTGACGATGGTAATTGATGGCAGGTGAGGCGCAACAACTGTGCCATAGAGCATTGATGACAGGGAGGGACGGGACACCACACCTTGCCGTCACCTTCGCCATTCATTCCCTTGACTGAACATTTTGTACCTTGAAAGTTTATCTCAGTTCAGATGTCATTCCTTTGTTATAGAATTGAGGGATCAGTGAGTACTATGTTATTTAGTTTAGCTTCACCTTCGCCATTCACCTTCGTCTCTGTTCAGATCATATTATTTCGCTATAGAATTGAGGGATCAGTGAGTAATATGTTGTTGCCTTGTCTAACTTCACCTTCGCCATTTCCTTGACTAAACATTTTTTACCTTGAAAGCTTTAGTTGCAGTTTATATATCATTCTTTCGCTATATAATTGAGAGGTCAGTGAGTAATATGTTGTAGCCTTGTTTACCTTCACTAGCATCTCTTATAACCCGGCTGTACTTATAGTTTATTTAGCGGTGGGCGTCTCTATGTTCCTCACTTCTTGTTTTCTTGACTGAGCCGTGTCGTGCGATGCTTATGTGTAAAAGTAACCACTGTAAAGATGGAGAAACAACTACGGTTTACCTCGAAATCATAATCATTTTAGGAAAATTAATTACGCTCGTATGTATTTCTTAACTATATATTTTTGGTGGCATCCTCAGTAGTCATTTACGTCTCTACAAAGTTGACCTCCGAAAGGCGATTTAATTCCAGGTTACGACAACAGAAGGTCATCTTTGTCGGTGTTTAATCAAGCACTCATTTTGCGGCTAAGGTTACAGTTTGCGGCTTCAAGATAAGGTTATTTTTTGCTTCATTTTCATAGCGCTGTCTCTGTTGGAGGTGATGAGCTCAGCGAGATTAAATATATTGGCTATAACCTCAAGATTTCATGTCGTCAGTTGGACACAAATTGATGTATTGATAGATAGTTCGTCAGACAAGATGGATACATAACATAAGATGGATAAAAGCCTAAGGAAGAAAGATAATAGCCTACAGGCGCTAAAGGCTAAAAAAAAAAGCAGGAAAAAAATAGATACATACATATACAGACTACTTAATAGGTGTAAATAAAGTAATATCATGACACTTACAGATGTTGGCTTAACAGACAAATATAGATAACTAAATCCTACACTATAGCTTTGATGGAGCCAACTAGCGAAGTGCAAAGATTTTCAAGAATCAACACGTTTTCGTAACTTCGACTATATCGTAAGGATTTTTATGCATTATTAAGGGAGGTTAAGAGAAGGAAAAGAGCTTAACCCCTTGAGACCCAGAACGTAAATTCCATTGTTATTTGGGTACCATTAGACGACTTTTTAGTGAATATAAGCAATGTTTTATAGATATGACCTGTTTAGTATCCATGCCCACTAACTAATTTGATATATTCAGGTACTTTTCGTAATTTTATGGCTCGACAACACAATTTTTTTATAGCGAAGGAAAGATCTGGGCGTGAAGGGGTTAAGTAATATACAGTGTCAGTAACGTCTTGACAGTTAGATGTATTAAGTGATTCTCTATTGCATATATAAGCAAAGAAGCATAAACACCACATATCTTAGCGTAATATTTGTATTTATCTGTCTCATTCAGTATGTTTATCTATCTGTTTCAGTCTCTATTTCTGTCTGTCTGCCAGCCTGTCTATTTTTGTCTGTCTGTCTGTCTGTCTGTGTCTATATGTCTGTCTGTCTGTCTGTCTGTCTGCTTTCTCTCTCTCTCTCTCTCTCTCTCTCTCTCTCTCTCTCTCTCTCTCTCTCTCTCTCTCTCTCTCTCTCTCTCTCTCTCTCTCTCTCTCTCTCTCTCTCTCTCTCTCTCTCTCTCGATAAATGCACGACAACTCTCGAGGCATAACTATTTCCGTGATGACGAATGAGCGAATGAAACACAACATGTAGCCATTACGCTTTAATGATCGTAGTAAATTTGATAAGATCGAAGACTCCGGATCGTTGGCTACACGACGAAATGTTGACACTACAGCTGCCACGCAAGAAGTATATCATTACGTAGCAGATTTATTTATTTAGCGAATACTAGAGAGAGAGAGCGTTATTTTTTCTCCCTTTTTACAAATTGAGAGAAACTAAGTTATTCGTAAATAATATAACCTCATGCAAATCAGATAATTTTTCCAATGATATGATATTCGCATATTAAAAAGATGTATATTTAATGTAAAGTATTCAGTGTACGCTATGATCTGTTAAGTGTGTTGAAGAGAAGTGTTGTACGCATGTATTTATGTGCCTGTTTTTTGGGAGGCGGTAGCGGAGTGGTTAGCGTCTCCGACTGGCGTTCTCGGTGACCCGAGTTCGATCCCCGAAGAAAACCAAAACCTTTCTGCACCGTTGAGTGGCCTAAGAACACCCACAT
>JACEEZ010019153.1:807500-810000 GCA_016584305.1 Chionoecetes opilio
TGGACAGAGTTATATATAGAACCCAAGATACTTCCTAATGGTTTATGAACTGAATAACCACCAAGATGCGATCAGTTCCCTAACAAGTTTATTATTCTTCACTTTTGAGCCATGTGATGTCCTATATAGGGGCCGCTCTTAGCGTTTCCTTGAAGGTGTTCGCCAGTGCCTGCAGGATACATGTCTGAGCTGTCCTTAGGTTTACGTCGCAGGTCAGGGTGTAAAGACCTGGCTCACCAATACAGCTGTGCGATTAAAGCTTCAATTCATATATATATATATATATATATGTGTGTGTGTGTGTGTGTGTGTGTGTGTGTGTGTGTGTGTGTGTGTGTGTGTGTTGTGTGTGTGTGTGTGTGTGTGTGTGTGTGTGTGTGTGTGTGTGTGTGTGTGTGTGTGTGTGTGTGTGTGTGGTGTGTGTGTAAACATGATTTAAGTCGTTCCTGACAAGCGTGGTTGATTATATTTTTTTTTTTAAATTGAGTTTTTCGCACAAAATCTTAAAAGAAGTTCCAAAAGAAAGAAAAAATCGTTATTTTCGTTACCGGTTATTACAAACGTTTCGTCTTGAGTGTGTCGCCAAGCAAACCCCGCACGCCAAACTCTGCTTGGCCATGCCGTGGAGTGGCCGCCGCGGGTGCCGCGCCCGGCGGCAGCGCGCGGCGGCGGGGCGGGTGAGGGTGAGGGCATCACTCCGTCTAATAGTTGCTACGTGTTGCGTAATTAAATTATAAACATTGAAATACAATATATTCAATGAGAAGCACATTACATTTTCATATATAAAAAATGTTAATAATATTACCCAATTACTTACTGGACAAGCAGAAGACTGGACGAAGGACGATGCCTTCACATCCATAAACCTGAACTTACAATATTTGTCAGATTCTAAATATCCTTTATCCACTACACTTATCCACATACTTCACTAACCACTGCTTCTAGAGACGAGCGGCGACTTGAAGGGCGCCTCGCTATCACGGCACCACCCTATTGCCCACCCAGACAGCCGCCCTAAGCCTACAGGGCACGGCCGCCGCCACGTGTGCCGCCAGTATTGATCCAGAGGCGGGGGTGGGCGGGGGGGGGGAGGTCAGGTTGGGGGCCCGCCAGGACAGGTGATCGCCTCCCCCCCGCCCCCCACTGCCTTCCAGGAGCCTCGACACCTTGAGACTCCTGAGGGTGCCGACGCGCCCCTCCTCAGCCTGACGCAGGGCACGCCGCCGGGGTTTTGCTAACTCCAGGTACTGCACATTAATCCACACGACGCTGCTAGGGAATTGCATGAATATCTAATTAAAACTATTGATATGGAATAATACGCAATTTTTTCCTTCACTAATTATCCAGCCGAATATATGTACGTTACGTTCGGAAATATTACGATATTTTTTTTCTCTCTCAGAGTCTCAGATATATGCAAATATGATAGAAAACTGGAGTCAACAAAAAACTACTGAATTACACGCATAATGTCTCGCTCATAGAAAACGTGCGATGAATATTTTTTTATAGCAACACAAACTGCAGGAGACCCGAGCGTGTGCGAGATTATGCAAATATTATTTCACTAGGCAGCTAAAACATTTCCCGAAGGTGCTCAGGGTAACGGCTCCTCATGCTACGAAGAGCCTTAGTGCTGCCCCTCCGACTGCCCTGCCTTATACCGCTAAGACAAGCCAGCATTGAGCTCAACACATGCCTTCCAGCACACACAAAGCCCCGTCAAGACTAATTAGCACCAAATAAGCATCACAAGTTACCCTAAGCACCAAATAAGCATCAAAGGTTACCCTAAGCACCAAATAAGCATCAAAAGTTACCCTAAGCACCAAATAAGCATCAAAGGTTACCCTAAGCACCAAATAAGCATCAAAGGTTACCCTAAGCACCAAATAAGCATCAAAGGTTACCCTAAGCACCAAATAAGCATCAAAAGTTACCCTAAGCACCAAATAAGCATAAAAGGTTACCCTAAGCACCAAATAAGCATCAAAAGTTATCCTAAGCACCAAATAAACACCAAAAGTTACCCTAAGCACCAAATAAGCACCAAAAGTTATCCTAAGCACCAAATAAGCATCAAAAGTTATCCTGAGCACCAAATAAGCATCAAAAGTTACCCTAAGCACCAAATAAGCACCAAAGGTTACCCTAAGCACCAAATAAGCATCAAAGGTTACCCTAAGCACCAAATAAGCACCAAAGGTTACCCTAAGCACCAAATAAGCATCAAAGGTTACCCTAAGCACCAAATAAGCATCAAAGGTTACCCTAAGCACCAAATAAGCATCAAAAGTTATCCTAAGCACCAAATAAGCATCAAAAGTTATCCTAAGCACCAAATAAGCATCAAAAGTTACCCTAAGCACCAAATAAGCACCAAAGGTTACCCTAAGCACCAAATAAGCATCAAAAGTTATCCTAAGCACCAAATAAGCATCAAAAGTTACCCTAAAGACTCCTATGGTGATTCTTGGTGCCTTACGCGTCA
>JACEEZ010019153.1:817500-822500 GCA_016584305.1 Chionoecetes opilio
TTTATAATATCATGATTGTATAATGTATTTATTTATTTATTTATTCAGTGTTGTTTTATGCTTTGTATCTGCAAGTATATACGATTTCAAATTTCCCTACTCGTTTTTTTTCGGGCGACGACGACGGCGGGAGGACACTCGAAACATAAACAATAGATGGTGACCCTAGTGTAGCCCGTTATTAACGTCGCCACTCGTTTTTTATTTTTGTAATTTGTTCATCTATAGCCATACTATGACACAGATGAAGACACAAAATGACACAGACTCTCCAGATAGCCCCTTCTAACTTTCCTGAAATCATGAATGTAGAAATGTAAGTATTAACGCCACCAGACGTCTGTGAATAAAAATAATAAACGTTGTCCTGGTGACTTTATACTGATCTACGGTAGTAACCAGGGTAGAACAAGAAGTAGCGGATTCAAGCTGGAAAACCTTAGATAAAAAAAAAAATAGGGAAAAACTGGTTCACAAATAGGGTGGTAAATTATTGGAATGTATTCAGTAGACACGTACGTAGTTACTGCGGAGTCATTGGGGAGTTTTAAAAGGAAGCTAGATAAATTCATGGATGAGGATGAAAAGTGGATGTAGGTAGTGTTAAGTAACAGGAACTACCTCGTGTAGGTCTCACGGCCTCTTGTAGCTTCCTCATTTTCTTATGTTCTTATTTGGTGAGATATGTTTAGGCCCATTACTCGCCAAAAGTAAGATATAAAATGTACATTAAATCTCAGTCTATTAGGGTCCCAATCCAGACGTTTATAAGGTAAGCATTATAAGTATAAGTATAAGGTAATCTAAGACAGCAGATAACCCCTATCAGCTGTTATCAACGAACATCCCACGTTCTCTAGTGAGTTCAAGGTTTCTTAGACAATCTTGATAAGGAAATAAACACCGCAGCGTTAACCCCTTCACGCCCAGATCTTTCCTTTGATATGAAAAATTGTATGTTGTCGAGCCATAAAATTAGGAAAAGTAACTGAATATACCAAATTAGTTAGTCGACAAGGATGCTAAACAGGTCATATGTATAAAATATTCCTTATACTCACTAAAAATCATCAAATGATACCCAAATTACAATGGAAATCACGTTTTGGGACTCGAAGGGATAAAACAATCTATCTTTTAGTTTGTGTTCGAAGAAAGATAATAACATAAGATATGTTGTATTGGGGAAATGACTATGATTTATTTCCTCTCAAAATAAATCAAGTAAAATAGAATAGAAGAAAATAAATAGCAATGAAAAATAATAATGAGTAAATATATAAAATAAATATGAATAACTAAATATACAAATTAATAGAGAAATAAATAGAAAATAAATAGACACATTGATAGAGATAAATGAATGAATAATAAATAAAACGAAATAAATAAATATATAAAATAAAATAATATAAATACGATAAATAAAATGAAATGAATAATAATGGTGATTACAATAATTTCTGGGGATGTTTTCTCAGGGGCAACAATCACACCTGAGCAACACAACTTGAGTAATAGTTTATAGGTAAAAGTAATAAAATAATAAAAATATAAATAATAATAATAACTAAAATAACAGATCCTTCCTTATATTGCAATTATCATCATCATCATCATCATCACATCATCATCATTATCATCGCAAGGTTTTTAATAACATAGCATCATAATTATAGATCCCATTGAAAGAGAGAGAGAGAGAGAGCGAAGAGAGAGAGAGAGAGAGAGAGAGAGAGAGAGAGAGAGAGAGAGAGAGAGAGAGAGAGAGAGAGAGAGAGAGAGAGAGAGAGAGAGATTGTTATTTACCGCAGAGAATATTACATCAAGAGGAGAGAGGTGGAGGTCATGGTGTGTATAATGAAGGAGGAGGAGGAGGAGGAGGAGGAGGAGGAGGAGGAGGAGGAGGAGGAGGAGGAGGAGGAGGAGGAGGAGGAGGAGGAGGTGGAGGTGGAGGAGGAGGAGGAGGAGGAGGTGTAATGAGGGAGGGGAAGGAGTGTGAGGTTGACCAAGTAAGTCTACCAAACAGCTAAATAATGTGTCAGGTGAGGGATGATGTTGCTGGCGCCATGATGAATAATGTGCTGCCAGGTGGTGGTGGTGGTGGTGGTGACGAGTGTTAATGGTGATGATGATGATACTAATAACAATGATAACAATAAGAAAAATAATAGTGGTGGTGGTGGTGACGAGTGCTGATGGTGATGATGATGATACTAATAATAATGATAACAATAATAAAAATAATAGTAGTTGTGGTGACGAGTGCTGATGGTGATGATGATGATACTAATAATAATGATAGCAATAATAAAAATAATAGTGGTGGTGGTGGTGACGAGTGTTAATGGTGGTGATGATGATACTAATAATAGTGAAAATATAGGTAATGATAATGACAATGATAATAATAATAATAATGATAATAATGATAATAACAATAAAAAAAAAATAACAATAACCATAGTAATACCGCTATCAACCCTGCTTCTGATACTACTTTAACTATAGCCAATAATAATGATGATGATAATATTATATAAGTACATAATAATGAAAATAGTGATTTAATATTAAAAATAATAGTAATAATAAATAATTATGGCAAAATAGTAACACAAATTGTAAAAATTTTAGTACCAATTACGATAAATTTTATTCAAATAATATCAATAATATCATAGTAATTATGATAAACGTAATATTACTACTATAGTATATATCAATATTATTATGTATACTGATATCAATGGTTCTAATATTAACCACGACTACTACCACTACTACTACTACTACTACTACTACTAATACTAATACTACTACTACTACTACTACTATTAACAATACTAACAATAATGACAATAATGAAAATAATAATAATAATAATGATAATAATAATAATAATGATAATAATAATAATGATGATAAGAATAATAATAATAATAATAATAATAATAATAATAATAATGACAAAAATGAAAAATACATGTATATTAACGTGTAGTTTTAATTTCCGGATCTGAACAAAAGGATTAATATGTGGAAAAAATAGCAAAACCCAAATACTTTAACGATGATAATGATGATGATGATAATATTTATAATAATATTGAAAATAGAAAATAATAAAAATAATGAAAACAATAATAATAATAATAATAATAATAATAATAATAACAATAATAATAACAATATAATCAAAACAAAACTATTGTAATTTTGATAGTGAAAAAAAGTAGCAGGACTATCAGCAATAATAATGGTGGTGGTAGTAGTAGTAGTAGTAGTAGTAGTAGTAGTAGTAGTAGGAGTAGTAGTAGTAGTAGTAGTAGTAGTAGTAGTAGTAGTAGTAGTAGTAGTAGTAGTAGTAGTAGGTAGTAGTAGTAGTAGTAGTAGTAGTAGTAGTAGTAGTAGTAGTAGAGTAGTAGTAGTAGTATAGTAGTAGTAGTAGTAGTAGTAGTAGTAGTAGAGTAGTAGTAGTAGTAGTAGTAGTAGTAGTAGTAGTAGTAGTAGTAGTAGTAGTAGTAGTAGTGGTAGTAGTAGTAGTAGTGGTAGTAGTAGTGGTAGTAGTAGTAGTGGAGGTAGTAGTAGTAGTAGTACTGGTAGTAGTCGTAGTAGTAGTAGTAGTAGTAGTAGTAGTAGTAGTAGTAGTAGTAGTAGTAGTTGTTAAAGCAGTAGCAACAAAAATATATCGGCAAGAGCAGAAAACTAATAAGATCAACAACAACAACAACAACAACAACAACCATAACAACAACAACAACAATGATAACAACAACAACAACCATAACAACAACAACAACAATGATAACAACAACAACAACAACAACAACAACAACAACCATAACAACAACAACAACAACAATGATAACAATAGTGATAACAACTAAAACAATAGAGTAATAAGAATAATTACAACTATAAAACTAACACTTCCTCTAATACTAATGATACTACAACTAATAATACTAATGATAAAGACTTAGTAATAACACCCATATGATGCACACACCACACACCCTTGTTGGGATAATAAGTGTTTTGTGGCCGAGGCAGCGATGTGATGGTAACAAAATTTACGATTCTTTTACCCCGTCTATCCCTTAAACCTGACTTAATGCTGTCAGGGCACGGCGGTGATTCATACACGTGTACAGGACGAGTATAAATCACCAATATAATGCCAACCAAGGGCAAACATACCTCTTATACCTGTCCAACCATGAAACCATTATACGTATGATAAATGATAACAATACACTGATTTGTAGACTAGCAACTCACAAGTACATTAAGACTAAAACATTGATATAAAACATTACCAGACTGCTAAAGGTCTAATACAAGGTAAAGATAAGGTAAAAGATCTAGTAAATGTAGTAGTAGTAGTAGTAGTAGTAGTAGTAGTTAGTTGTTGTTGTTAAAGCAGTAGCGACAAAAATATATCGGCAAGAGCAGAAAACTAATAAGATCAACAACAATAACGTTCGCAACAACAACAACCATAACAACAACAACAACAATGATAACAATAGATAACAACATTTTTCGTAAAAGCAGAAATAAGATCAAGCTAAAGATAGAAATAGCTAAGATAAAACCTAATGAACTGTCTTATCTTATGGGTCTTCGATGATTGCAACTCAACGCTCCTCTGATCACCTTCTCGGCATTTCTGTAAGGTGGTTAACGATGCCTTTATTGTCTCCGGGTGGCTGCCTGCTGGAGGAGTCACAGGCGGTACATATATATAGCCTGAGTAACAAAATGGTAGGAGTAACAGATAAGAAGAGTAGTAAGAAGGTAGTAAGAAGAGAAGGTAGTAGTCGTAGTTTTGTTGCTTCTTCTAGTTTTTTCCCCTTGGCCAGTCCTTTGTGATGTAAATAAATAAAAAATAAATAGCATGTGATTTAATAAACATTCACAAAGTACAAGATGCTGATAGATTGATTGGTGATGAAAAGGAATGCATATTTTTCTCAGTATTCTTATAACCCCTT
>JACEEZ010019153.1:827500-847500 GCA_016584305.1 Chionoecetes opilio
AATAAAACCATCGTTAACCACCTTACAGAAATGCCGGGAAGGTGATCAGAGGAGCGTTGAGTTGCAATCATCAAAAACCCATACATAAGACAGTTCATTAGACCTCAAACTACCTGATAAGGCTTTGTATCAATGTTTTAGTCTTTTAATATATTTGTGAGTTGCTAGTGTATATACAAATCAGTGCATTGTTATCGTTTATCATACGTATCATTGTTTCCTGGTTGGACAGGTATAAGAGGTGTGTTGGCATTCTATTGGTGATTATATATATATAGTTGTCGCCCCGCCCCGCCCCGCCTGTGCTGTACGCGTGTATGAATCAATTACAAGGCGTCGAGGGAGGACAGGAGGCACTTCGGAGGGCCGGCGGGAGGCAGCAGCCCTGGCAAGGTGGGGAAGGCAGAAAGGGGTCATGGAGAGGCAGAGACGCACTGGCGATGACTCAAGACACAGAGATCCCACGAGGAACGCATGACTACGTGGCCTCCTGACCCCGACAGCACAGGCAATGACTCAAGACACAGAGATCCCCACGAGGAACCAGCATGACCCTAACGTTGTGACCTCCCTGAGCTACCAATATACAAGGTCACCACGCTACCGCCGGCAAGCCTTGAGGGGAAATAATGACCCAAAACGCCACAATGACTCATATGATGCAAGAAAGAGAAAAGATAGAAAATAATCTTGGACTGAATGAGTTTCAGATCACCAAGAAGTTCATCCTATCCCTTAAAGTAAAACAGCTTGTGAGGTATTCATGCTATACGAAATCCATGAACAATACAATATATACACACTTTCATTTTTACTTCTTAGAAAATGAGTTCGGTGCAATTAATTGAATCATTGCACAGGCGACCAAACACAGACTGTTTGATTCAAGAGTAACAAGAATGGGCATGAGCTCCTTCCCTGTCGCCCCGCCAGCGTCGCCTCCAGGCTGTGCTGCGCTTGTTGCTGCACAGAAAAGTAAAGTTGGTTCGGCCAAAACACGGAAAACTGAACACAGGGAGGAGCGCTGCACAGAGGCTGACAAAAAAGGTGAATTAGGAAACCTGCCGTCAGGAAACAAAGTTTGGTTTGTGGGCAGCCTCACATGATGGTCCCGAGGGTGACGGTGACGCCCAGGGCACCTCGGTGTGACCACTTGACGGACGGACTACCAAAATGTGCTAGCTACACACACACACACACACACACATACACACACACACACACACACACACACACACACACACACACACACACACACACACACAAACACAGACACACACACACACACACACACACATATATATATATATATATATATATATATATATATACACACATACAAAAATACTCAGGCACATAAGTAAGTAATTTGTTTGCGAATTTAGAAATACGCAAACAAATAAAAAATAAATCAATATATAAATAAATAATTAATAAATATGTGTATGTATATAGTATATATATTTATAAGTAAGTTTCATATAAATATAAAGATAGATAGACAATTTCATAAATAGAGAGATATTCTGACTATTTCAGAGCAAAGAGCCCTCACCCCCCCCCTCTCTCTTTTTTTTTTCTCTCTCTCTCTCTCTCTCTCTCTCTCTCTCCTCTCTCTCTTCTCTCTCTCTCTCCCTCTCCTCTCTCTCTCTCTCTCTCTCTCTCTCTCTCTCTCTCTCTCTCTCTCTCTCTCTCTCTCTCTCTCTCTCTCTCTCTCTCTCGTTAGTGAACAAAACAACCATCCAACTGCACTCGTGCACACCAGCACCATTAACTCTTTCAAAAATACACCGCGGCGGCGCCTCCTTCACCTGGGCACCGATAAGACAGGGGCGCCGCGACCTCCCCCCCCAATGCACGCCCTGCCACGCACTGCACCCATCACCCCCCCCCCCCCCATGCACGCCCTGCCACGCACTGCCTGCCTCCCACACAAACGGGTCTCATCCATCATTTCTAAGTAGGCCTATGCATGACTCTATTGTTTCCTGCAGGAGTATTATTATATTTATCTATCACTATTATCAAATGTAAGGTGAAACTCACGAAACAATGAAGACAAAAGAGCAATAATAAAACAACTAGAATATAAAAATATATATATATATATATATATATAAACACGTTTATAACCTGTAATGCCATGAGGTCAGCAACACTGCCATTGACATCTCATGATAATCTTCCCACACTAAGCGCTTCTCTTCTGACTTTTTTTCCCTTTAACCCTTTGAGGCCCATAACGTAGTTTCCATTGTAATTTGGGTACCATTAGACGATTTTTAGTGAATATAAGCAATAATCTATAAATATGACCTGTTTAGTATCCGTGTCCACAAGCTAATTTGGTATATTCAGTTACTTTTCGAAATTGCATGGCTCACAACAGATGATTTTTTTATAGCAAAGGAAAGATCTGGGCGTGAAGGGGTTAATTGTCGAGAGGATTCACATGATTTACTAACTACTAACAATTCCTAGTGCATCTTCCTCCTACAGTACGTATCGTGTACTATACAGGTGGCCTCTCGTAATACAACGGGATAATTGTGAATCCAGAATCACTAAGTCTATATGATCCTTCAAAATACTGTCCTTTTTTTTTATTTAGTTTATTTACATCTCTTACAAAAACTTACATTACCCTTACATAAAACCTTAAGTTAAATTCAAAATACATTGTGCTATATTTTTCCCCCTTACAAATCTGATGTGTTTTATTAGACAAATTTCGACTATAGGACGGACGAAGAGGCACACTGTAATGGAAATAAGATACTCGTGTAAGACTAGAGTACAGGTGTGTAGAAGGGAAGACACCTGTTGATTAATTCCATAAGAATCAGCACAGCAAAATAAGAAACCAAATACGAGGGTCATCCAAGTTTAACCCCTTGAGACCCATAACGTAATTTCCATAGTAATTTGGGTACCATTAGACGATTTTTAGTGAATATAAGCAATATTTTATAGATATGACCTGTTTAGTACCCATGTCACTAACTAATGTGGTATATTTAAGTTCTTTTCGTAATTTTATGGGTAACAAGACAATTTTTTTTATATCAAAGGAAAGATCTGGGCGTGAAGGGGTTAAGGAGAAGGGAAAAAATCACACGTTTTCAATTTTTTATATTAATTTTTTGGTCCTCTTGAATTTTTTTTAAGGGGCGTTGAAAAAATATGTATAAAAAACCTTATAAGGAATACATGACGAAGCAGCAGATACGTGAAGACAACAGATATACGTGACGCAGTGCCTTATAACGCTCAAAGAGTCTTATTCTTGATTCAGATGCATATTTTGGGGGGTAGGCCTACGAGGATATATTGAAACAGGCACCGAGGGTTGTATGTAAATTTGTTCTCTATACAGGTAAACTTGATGTCTTGGAAGGAGTTGTGAGGAGGTGTTGGTGTTGCTGAGGTCATGTATAAGGAGAGGGGAGGTCAAAGGCGCCCCCCCCCCTGCGAAGCCCCCCAGCCACATGGGTTCCCTCCCACCCGAGGCACGATTATTGTAATTTGAGAGTAATTGATAAAATTTGCTGCTAATTATCTGCATATTATGTGGACTATGTATTGACATGACGGCACTCACTATGTAAGGAATCATTATTTGCAGATAATAATTCCATATTCATCTACACATTTCCTTTCTCTTTCTTTCTCTCTTTCTCTCTTAGGATATTATTATTTCCTTCTTAAAACAATGATGAGGACACGCGGACGTCCTTGCTGCGTCATGCCAGGCCAAAATTTCCTATTGCTACGTGTATTCCGTGGGTGCGTCGGCGGGGCGGCGCAAGGAGCCTCAAGACACACGCAGGTCCTGTTGCCGAGGCGCCGCCCTGACTCACCCCAAGGCAGGAGCAGGTCGCGACGCCTGATGCCCTGAAGGATCCAGACGCAACACACAATAAAAAGAAAAACAAATGAAAGATAAAACATCATAGTCAAGAACATATCTCAATTAACATAAGAGTATATTTGTTTTATATACGGTTTTGTTCATGATAAAACTGCTAAATGTAATAAAAACACGAAATAGAATACAATGCAATTACAACAACAGCCTTAGAGGACTGTGCAAACTTAGTATATATGAAAGTAAACATAAACTGAACCTTCATACTTAGCTAAAAATAAAGAATGATTTTCAACACTTTTTACACCAAGAAATCATCACCAACCAAGATATAAAAAAACCCACTCATTTCCAGCCTTTAGCAGAACCCACGAAGGCAGACACGACCACGACCTGAAGGCCACGACACGACCACGACCTGAAGGCCACAACACGACCACGACCTTGAGGACGAGGCGCCGAGACTCCCGACGCAGGGCAAGACGAGGAAGTAAGTAGTCCATGCAGGAAATAGCGATAAAGAGTGAGGAAGGGTGCGATGGGGGAAGACAACCCTTCTCACGGAGGAAAGAAGTCTATCAGCGTTCATAATGTAAATTAGAGAGGCAATAAGGGGATGACACGCTCAAGAGGGGAAGCAAGGGAAAGGAAGGAAGGAAGAGGTGTGAATGGAGGCAAAGGAGTGAGAACTTGCCTCAAGGGGCGTATTACTGAGGGGAGAGTCGTAAGGATGAAGCTGTGAATGAGAAGAGGGGAGAGGGTGTGGACGAGCAGGTAAATTACAGGGGACAGACGGCAGGTGATAATTGGCGGAGGGAGGAACATGAGCTGATAATGGTGGTGGAAGGTTAACAGCGAAGCAGGAGAGGGACCCAGCTGACCTATGATGGGAGAAAAGTGCCAATGACCCAGCCAGGGAGCAGAGGGAAGGCGCCTCCATCACATCAACAAGACTGACACATCACCTGTATACAACTTTATGTGAACAGTCCAGTGGGTTTTTTTCTCTCTCACTCTCTGTACATAACATACACCAGTATAGGGCGGTGCACACCTGAGGCCCAGGTGGTAATGCTTTTCTGAAAGTCAGTGATGGAGTTTTTACCCGACAGGTGGTCAGGTCAGTCTTCACAGCCACGTCATAAACGCGTCCTTGTATGCATACATAAAATTATAGTTATGAGAAGAAAAAACCCATGAAGACTAATGTTCTTATTTTACATTCTTTTCCCCAAGGAAAACATCACAGTAAAATCTTGTGTTCTATTGTACACGTCAAGTGCAGAGAAAATGTGTAACACTTCATGAATTACTATCTTTTGTTTTTATCTTCATTTATTCAACTCAATATTTTTTCAAAACTGTTGCGGACACTACACGGCCCCAAGACAACACGGGGCGGTGCACGAGGCGCGGCGCCGCGGTGGGTAGCGGCAGGTTGGCTTGTCAGGCGTGGCGGCGCCTCTGTCATGAGAATAAAATAACTCTTGAAGCCTGTCGCGTGAAAGGCATAAAGTTTTGTGGATGTGTTTTGTCGACAAGGCGAGTTTAGTTTCGGGGGACCCTAAAAATGGAGGAGAACTGTCAAGGAAGACGCGGCTCAACATGGTAATGCGAGAAGCACAAATAATAATTTATGCGCCTGCCGCGGGGAACGAGAACATGACACCACCTGCCTGGGCGAGGTCATGCTGCGGGGAGAAGAGGTCAGCCAGGCAGGGAAGGAGACGGGGCGAGCGGGAGGGAGGAAGGAGGAGGAGGTTGTGGCGATGCGGTGATATATAGACACTGCCATGGGGGGGTAAAAAAATAGGGATGAAAAGTTATATTGCCTTCCTATATTATGCGGCGACGTCCATTTATCACAGTGTGTATTTACAGCTACGGTGAGATATAGTGCCGAGCAAACATGAATTAAGGTTTATGCTTACATGAAAGTGATTTACAGGAAATTTCCGGCCCCCGCCCACCCCCAGCCGTGGGCGTGAGGGCGGGAACCACACATGCGGCGAGGCAAATAAGGAAGAGAAAATATCCTCCTGCATTACCCCAGCAGCGACCATCTCATAGCTCTCCCCGCTGTGTTCCCTCTGCTGCTCCCATGACGGGTTTGTGTCTCTTTTTGTCAGACATTCCAAACTGTGGTAACGAATGACCGCAGAATTATCACTTGGCGGCACACAGGAGCTAGACTGGTTGTAGTAGTAGTAGTAGTAGTAGTAGTAGTAGTAGTAGTAGTAGTAGTAGAAGAAGTAGTAGTAGTAGTAGTAGTAGTAGTAGTAGTAGAAGTAGTAGTAGTAGTAGTAGTAGTAGTAGTAGTAGTAGTAGAAGTAGTAGTAGTAGTAGTAGTAGTAGTAGTAGTAGAAGTAGTAGTAGTAGTAGTAGTAGTAGAAGTAGTAGTAGTAGTAGTAGTAGTAGTAGTAGTAGTAGTAGTAGTAGTAGTAGTAGTAGTAGTAGTAGTAGTAGAAGTAGTAGTAGTAGTAGTAGAAGTAGTAGTAGTAGTAGTAGTAGTAGTAGTAGTAGTAGTAGTAGTAGTAGCAGTAGTAGTAGTAGTAGTAGTAGTAGTAGTAGTAGTAGTAGTAGTAGTAGTAGTAGTAGTAGTAGTAGTAGTAGTAGTAGTAGTAGTAATCGTAACAGTAGCAGGTGTTAGAAGTCAGGTGTTGTTTGTAGAAAAAATTGGTGTTCATTACTGTTAACGTTGCTGTTTTGTTGTTGTTGTTGTTGTTGTTTGTTGTTGTTGTTGTAGCAGTAGTAGCAGGATTAGTAGCATTTTTGTGTTCTTGTTATTGTTGTTGTAAAAACAGTATATGTAGTTAAGAGAGCCTGTAGTCTAGTTCTAGGTGGTGGTTCCACCCCCCCCCCCCACACACACACAACACACACACACACACCACTCTCCACTCATTACACACACTGCTAAAACTAATGACTCAACAAGGTATAACAGCCACGCCAGGTGTCATGCTTCCGGTTGAAATCTTATTAGCCCAATGGAGAAATTAGGGACAGGTGACCCTAAACCCCTGACACTCCTCTCAGGGACCCAAGAACACGCCCAAACTCGCCAAGAACACGCCGAAACCCGCCATGAACACGCCCAAACCCACCATGAACACGCCCAAACCCGCCATGACCACGCCCAAACCCGCCAAGAACACGCCGAAACCCGCCATGAACACGCCCAAACCCACCATGAACACGCCCAAACCCACCATGAACACGCCCAAACCTACCATGATCACGCCCAAACCCACCATGAACACCCACTATCCTTACACAAAATATTCAATAAATAACAATAACTTAAAACAGACAGGAGTAATTATTATATCCTGTCAATCATATCCGCAAGAGAACCTCATCATTTAGGTGTAAACGTGTATTAAGTAAAATTAAGTTGTACAATATTGTCCAGATCTCCGAGGATATTTATAGCACAGAGAGGGGAAGGAAGACTTGGGTGAGGGGAAAATGATCTCAGCAGACACCCCTTGACTGCAGGAGGGGAGAGAGAGAGGGGAGGAAGGGTGAATGTGTGTGTGTGTGTGTGTGTGTGTGTGTGTGTGTGTGTGTGTGTGTGTGTGTGTGTGTGTGTGTGTGTGTGTGTGTGTGTGTGTGTGTGTGTGTGTGTGTGTGTGTGTGTGTGTGTGTGTGTGTGTGTGTGTGTGTGTGTGTGTGTGTGTGTGTGTGTGTGTGTGTGTGTGTGTGTGTGTGTGTGTGTGTGTGTGTGTGTGTGTGTGTGCGTGCGTGTGTGTAAAGAAAAGTGTGAATGGGATTATTCGGAGGAGGGTAAAGGATACGCAGGCGGAGATTGGAGGTGGTTTTGTTGTGGTGAGGTAGGTGTGAGGGGCAAGGGAAGGCGGTGAGGCAGGTGTGAGGGTCAAGGGAAGACGGTGAGGCAGTTGTGAGGGGCAAGGGAAGGCGGTGAGGCAGTTGTGAGGGGCAAGGAAGGCGGTGAGGCAGTTGTGAGGGGCAAGGGAAGACGGTGAGGCAGTTGTGAGGGGCAAGGGAAGGCGGTGAGCAGTGTGATCAAGGGAAGACGTGAGAGCAGTTGTGGGGAAGGGAAGGGTGACTGGGGGGCAAGGAAGGCGGGAGGAGTGAGGGGAGGAAGGGTGATGCGTTTGTGTAAGGAGGGAAGACGTGTGATGCAGTTTGTGGGGTGGAAGGTGAGGCTAGTGTGTGAGGGCGATGAGGGGTGGTGAGTTGTGGGTGGTGCGTGAGTGCGTTGTGGGTGTGGGAAGACGGTGTGGTTGTGGTGCAGGGAGACGTGAGCAGTTGTGTGGGGGAGACGGTGGTGCGTTGTGGGGGAGGGTGGCGTGCGTGTGGGGTCAAGGAAAGGTGAATGGCATTTTCGTGAAGGGCAAGGAATACGCGAGGCAGTTGGAGAAGGGAGGGTGAGGAGTGTGAGGGGCAAGGGAAAGGGCGGTGAGGCAGTGTGAGGGGCAAGGGAAGACGGTGAGGCAGTTGTGAGGGGCAAGGGAAGGCGGTGAGGCAGTTGTGAGGGGCAAGGGAAGGCGGTGAGGCAGTGTGAGGGTCAAGGGAAGCGGTGAGGCCAGTGTGAGGGCAAGGGAAGACGGTGAGGCAGGTGTGAGGGTCAAGGGAAGGCGGTGAGGCAGTTGTGAGGGTCAAGGGAAGACGGTGAGGCAGTTGTGAGGGTCAAGGGAAGACGGTGAGGCAGGTGTGTGGGGCAAGGACGTGGTGTTAGTAGTAGTAGTAGTAGTAGTAGTAGTAGTAGTAGTAGTAGTAGTATAGTAGTAGTAGTAGTAGTAGTAGTAGTAGTAGTAGTAGTAGTAGTAGTAGTAGTAGTTGCTTTGTTTTTGTACATAGTAGCTTTGATAGCATATGTAGTATAGTATATAGTTGTGGAGGTAAAAGTAGTAGTAATAGTAGTAGTAGCAGTAGTAGTAGTAGTAGTAGTAGTAGTAGTAGTAGTAGTAGTAGTAGTAGTAGTAGTAGTAGTAGTAGTAGTAGTAGTAGTAGTACCAACATAAGTGGTGGTGGTGCTGGAATCGGTACAGTAGCAGTGGTACAAATAAGATAAATGATGCTGGTAGTTTCAATACAAGAAAATCAAACGAAATATATAGAATTAACCACAACAACAGATACGAAATGTTCAGACTGAGGTGCAAGCAACAAACACATGACATGATACTCCAAGGAAATTTGAGAAGACTAAACTGACCGAGCATTTTTTTTCTGACAAGCCAAAATAGAAGAGAGAGAGAGAGAGAGAGAGAGAGAGAGAGAGAGAGAGAGAGAGAGAGAGAGAGAGAGAGAGAGAGAGAGAGAGAGAGAGAGAGAGAGAGAGAGAGAGAGAGAGAGAGAGAGAGAGAGAGAGAGAGAGAGAGAGAGAGAGAGAGAGAGAGAGAGAGAAAAAAAAAAAATCAAATATTCTGAATCTAATTATGTCATGCAAGAGTAATATTTTTCTCGATATAAAAGGTGAAAAAATAAAGATAAGAACTAAACCTCTTACATTTTTTCATGAGTTAGTCTTTTCTAGTTTCATCCTGCTCGTCTGGGTCCTACCAAATTGATATAAATAAAAAGGCGGCTAATTAGATGATAAGGACTAAGCTGCAATGGTTTATGATGCTAATATAACCCTCATACTGAGTTTAAGGTTTTGATAGAGGTTGTCAATGCTATTTCCTTTACTGATGAGGGTCAAGATGGTCGCCCTTCGTCATGTGCATGGTGTTGGTGGTGGTGGTGGCGATGTTGTGGTTGTCGAGGTGTTAGTAGTAGTAGTAGTAGTAGTAGTAGTAGTAGTAGTAGTAGTAGTAGTAGTAGTAGTAGTAGTAGTAGTAGTAGTAGTAGTAGTGGTAGTAGTAGTAGTAGTGGTAGTAGTAGTGGTAGTAGTAGTAGTAGTAGTAGTAGTAGTAGTAGTAGTAGTAGTAGTAGTAGTAGTCGTGAGCTTGCGTGTAGAGTCCCTGCATTCGGTCAGCGGTTCGAGTCCACCAAGTTCGTCCTGGCGTGGTGGCGCTTTGTATAGTCAATAACCTTGTAGTTGGTACTTGCAAAGTGTCTAGATAGGATCAAAGTATCTTATCGTCATGTTCATAGGAAACACAAATCTATAAGGTATACGGATGGAATGCCAGGAAAAAGTAGCTGAATATTGACTTCCAAGCTCTTTGTCTTTACTTTAATGTTTCTACTTACCTTTCTTCTTACTTTTTCATTACTTTTTCTTCTCTTTAGCTCTTCTTTATTTTTTCTTCTTACTTTTCTTCATACTTTTTCATTACCTTCTCTTTACTTTTTCTTCTCTTTAGCTCTTCTTTATTTTTTCTTCTTATTTTTCATTACCTTCTCTTTACTATTTCTTACTTTTTCATTACTTTCTAATTTTTTTTCTTCTCTTTAGTTCTTTTCTTACAGGTTGAGTGATAAAGTGATAAAGGTAGGAGTGAAGCAGCGTGCAGAAGGTAAACAAACCGTGACTATCAGGATATGAAGAATCGACCTCTGACGATGTATACTTTATTTAGAGATTTACGCTCTGGGCCTTAAGGGGTTCATGAAACTGATGCCCCTGACCAAACATATACTATTACTAGGTCTGTTACTAATCTTCTTCCCTTAAACCCCAAAGCAGCAACCAGGGGACCAAGAACAGGGGAGCAAAGACGGGAAGGCCAACAAGTGCTAAGGAGAAAGGAAAGGCAACAGGAAGGCGACAGGTAAACTTAATAAAATGTTAAGGTGGTTGATGGAGTTCTTTGTTTTGTCCAATGAATTCCACGTTATATGGTGTGACTTCATTTTAGAGCCTTACCAGTATGTGTGTGTGTGTGTGTGTGTGTGTGTGTGTGTGTGTGTGTGTGTGTGTGTGTGTGTGTGTGTGTGTGTGTGTGTGTGTGTGTGTGTGTGGTGTGTGTGGTGTGTAGTGCGTGCGTGTGTGTGTTGGTGTGTGTGTGTGTTGTGTGTGTGTGTGTGTGTGTGTGTGTGTGTGTGTGTGTGTGTGTGTGTGTGTGTGTGTGCGTAGTGCGTGTGTGTGTGTGTGTGGTGTGTGTGTGTGTGTGTGTGTGTGTGTGTGGTGTGTGTGTGTGTGTGTGTGTGTGTGTGTGGTGTTATGCGTGCGTGCGTGATGTGTGTGTGTGTGTCGTGCGTGCGTGTGTGTGTGTGATGTGTGTGTATGTGTATGCGTGCGTGCGTGTGTGTGTGTGTGTGGGTTGTGTGTGTGTGTGTGTGTGTGTGTGTGTGTGTGTGTGTGGGTCATGCACCCCCAAGATAATAGGGAAATGAGAGATTAATTCCTGATGAAAACATGACGGTATTTGTACAGGACTTAGGAAAGGAATTAAAAATATTGGTTAAGTTCTGAATACATAATGAATAGAAAAAAATTACTTAGTACGAGGAGCGGCAGTAGAGCCAGCCCGCATATTACTTAGGCCAATGTAATGGACGGAAATTTGGTGTTGCAATATACAATTTACTCTAATTAAATGAAAGTAAATAGGCTCATTTTTCAAGGGAAAAGAGAGAGAGAGGGAGAGAGAGAGAGAGAGAGAGAGAGAGAGAGAGAGAGAGAGAGAGAGAGAGAGAGAGAGAGAGAGAGAGAGAGAGAGAGGAGAGCGAGAGCGAGAGCGCGAGAGCGAGAGAGAGAGAGAGAGAGACAGAGAGAGAGAGAGAGAGAGAGAGAGAGAGAGAGAGCGAGAGAGAGAGAGAGAAAGAAGGGTGCACCTGTATATCTGTATGAGCAAAAACATGTAAGTGTCCCATATAGGCATGTAAGTGAATAGAAATAGAATGAAGAATATGTGTGTATGTATCAATATATGTGTGCATGATAGTTATGTATGTATTATGTGTGTATGTATGTATGTATATATGTATGTATGTATATATGTGTGTATGTATGCATGTATGTATGTATGTATTATGTACGTATGTAAGTATTCCACGACCTCTAAGAATGCTGTGAAGGCTACGAGACCGATACATCAGAGCCGAAGTAAAAAATAATTCCTGGAACGTGTACACTTTTTTTTGGGGGGGATATACAACTCTCACACACACACACACACACACACACACACACACACACACACACACACACACACACACACACACACACACACACACACACACACATACACACACACACACACACATACATACACACACACACTGAAAATGCTGGGAGTTTTGTTACCTTCTGGAAAACCAACCCCCACCTCCCCCTCCTCCAAAAAACACTAGCTTTCCAACGATACACCTCCACCACCACCCCCTCCTTCCCCTCCTTCCCCTCCCTCCCCTCTTCTCGACCCTTCACACCAAACACTTTTCTTCACACCCTTCTCGTTGCTTTTCCCCCACGCACCCTTTTACTCTCTTCTTCCTCTCTTCCCGCATCTTCCCCGCTATCCAACCCACATAACAGGCGACTAAGAACAGCTTCCTTTTGACACAATTCTTGCCGTCTATTCCTATAAGTCTCTCTCTCTCTCTCTCTCTCTCTTCCTCTCTCTCTCTCTCTCTCTCTCTCTCTCTCTCTCTCTCCTCCTCTCTCTCCTCGCTCGCTCGCTCGCTCGCTGCTCTCTGCTGGCTGGCTGGCTGCTCTCTCTCTCTCTTCTCTCTCTCGTCTCTCTCTCTCTCTCTCCTCTCTCTCTCTCTCTCTCTCTCTCTCTCTCTCTCTCTCTCTCTCTCTCTCTCTCTCTCTCTCTCTCTCACACATCTCGATCATGACAGTTCATTTCCGGCTTTACCGCATAAGTCACGTTTAGGCCTTAAAGTTTTCCTGGTAAAGAAAATAATAAAGCGAGACATGTATATATTGTGAGCAGCATTGACATAATTAATTTCCGGTGACGACTGAAATGCCCGAAAAAAGCGAGCGCCATGAGAGAGAGAGAGAGAGAGAGAGAGAGAGAGAGAGAGAGAGAGAGAGAGAGAGAGAGAGAGAGAGAGAGAGAGAGAGAGAGAGAGAGAGAGAGAGAGAGAGAGAGAAAAAAAAATGTGATCAGTATCCTTCATCTTTCACTTCAGTCAACAATGAAAAAAATCCCGACCTCCAAAGACATGGTAAATCTATGGGTCGTAATGGCTCTCACAAGACATGGGTGAAGAGGGACAGGTGTTGCTGTTGATGGTGGGGGACTTCAGGCGCGTTAATTACCGACCTGGTGTCCCGGGCGTTACGTCGGTGTGGTAATCCTGACCGTGTTTACCGAGTGACCGATATCAGGTGTTAATATTATTATGAATTGTAATCACTTTGTTGAATGAAATACTCACTCGCCGCTCTCTCTCTCTCTCTCTCTCTCTCTCTCTCTCTCTCTCTCTCTCTCTCTCTCTCTCTCTCCTCTCTCTCTCTCCTCTCTCTCTCTCTCTCTCTCTCTCTCTCTCTCTCTCTCTCTCTCTCTCTCTCTCTCTCGCTCTCTTTGATGACGTCACTTAATTCATTTAACTTTGTAGTAAAATGCTGACACGTGGCATCAATAATAGATAGAAAAAAAAACTGTGTGGCTTCATAAATAAAAGGTGTATTTAATATTATCTTATAACCTATTAATCAGCACATCAAGCGGAAAATGTTATGTGACACAACGACCACATAATAATATTGATGAAGGTATAAAAATAATTACCCAAGGGGAGGTGACTTCTCACTCTTGTCTTACCGGCACCAAACATTGTGTGTGTGTGTGTGTGTGTTATTCACCCAGGGTCTTGTCCACGCAAGCCGAACTCGTGATCACTAGTTGCACCCTCCAGGAGCGAGATTGAAGCCTCATTATGACCGATCTTAGGGTAATGCTGGGACCTCACACACCACACACACACATCCCTTGCTCAAGGGGGACAGTAACCGGCCGAATTTGTCAGTGAAAAATCCCCGGGAGCAATCGAGGATTCTAACCAGCTAACAACAGAATGACAAGCCAAAGCTCTATCCACTGGATCATCGTGGCGGTGTATTGTGTGCGCGTACGTGTGTGTTGTGTGTGTGTGTGTGTGTGTGTGTGTGTGTGTGTGTGTGTGTGTGTGTGTGTGTGTGTGTGTGTGTGTGTGTGTGTGTGTGTGTGTGTGTGTGTGTGTGTGTGTGTGTGTGTGTGTGTGTGTGTGTGTGTGTGTGTGTGTGTGTGTGAGAGAGAGAGAGAGAGAGAGAGAGAGAGAGAGAGAGAGAGAGAGAGAGAGAGAGAGAGAGAGAGAGAGAGAGAGAGAGAAGAGAGGGAGGGAGGGAGGGAGAAGAGAGAGGAGAGAGAGAGGAGAGAGAGAGAGAGAGAGAGAGAGAGAGAGAGAGAGAGAGAGAGAGGAGAGAGAGAGAGGAGAAGAGAGAGAGAGAGAGAGAGAGAGAGAGAGAGAGAGAGAGAGAGAGAGAGAGAGAGAGAGAGAGATTATTAACGTGATCACCTTCGCATTGTAGCTCTCTCTCAGAAGTCAACAGAGATAGAAGTTTAATCTATATTTATCCAATTACAATATTTTATTCCAGTTCTGTCTTCTTCAATCTAAACATAACCTTACATAATAATATTGATCTTTAAGTGTTTACCTCGCTTAAGCTACGTGTCTATGTCATGTCTGTCTTAGGCCGGTACCCGTCTGTTCCGTCACGCCGTAGTCTAGAACACTTCAGACATCCTTAAAGAACAGTCACGAGGAGACGAGGCCGGACAGGCAGACCCCTCCTTGCAAGCCATTCCTCAGGTATACTATAGTCTATTTTTTTTTAGGCCAAAAATCCTGATTCCTTGCTGCTTACTGACTGATATTTGATGCCAGGAGAAGGGAATACTATGCTTCTTCTAAAAGTCAGCCGTATTTTATCATAGTTAACCAATTATCAGGTAAACTTAGGCATAATTTTAAGCATGAGACCTTAAGAAGGAATGGATTTTTTGCATCGTTAAAAAAAATAGACTATAGTTGAAAATTTAATAGTTTTTTACACTGTTGAACCGCCAGCAGATAGCAGGTCGCCAGGTCGCGCACGGGTTCAGGGTAGCAACACCCCCGCCGCTGCGAGACGCCCGGGCACACTTGCGGGTCACTCGGTGGGGCTGCAGGTGATGTGGATAGGTGGTGAATGTAACAGTTGGAATAGTCTTAAGGATAGGTGGTGGATGTAACAGTTGGAATAGTCTTGTGGATAGGTGGTGGATGTAACAGTTGGAATAGTCTTGTGGATAGGTGGTGGATGTAACAGTTGGAATAGTCTTGTGGATAGGTGGTGGATGTAATAGTTGGAATAGTCTTGTGGATAGGTGGTGGATGTAACAGTTGGAATAGTCTTGTGGATAGGTGGTGGATGTAACAGTTGGAATAGTCTCGACAGCGACGGTGAGATGAAAGCTAATTTTCCTTATTTACTATCCCTTATTTTCTTTTTCTTTTTCATGGATAGGATTTTGGATAGGAAGGATGTGGATGTAATGGTTGGAATAGTCTTGGCAGTGACGGTGGGATGATCGCACAGTTAGGCGAGGCAGTGAAGTGCATCATTCCGCTTCAGCCCCAAACGATATCTTGCACATAACATATGGATCCACGTCAACATTCTTTTTATTTCCTATGCATAATGCAGGAGCGGCGGCACTTAGGCCAGAAGAGCAAATAGAAGCCTCCATGGTAATGAAGTCCGGTCATCAAATATGGCGTCCGACGGCTGCGATGACGTCATAAATGAGCACAATGGTGTCTATTAAGGAAGGTGCGCGCAATGACCGCCGGGATGTCAGGGGCGCGGTGGTGCTCCTGACCCTGCAGCAGCGACAGGCGCCCCGGCTGAGAGGCTCGTCCAGGAATGATCTGCGTCGCTGAAAAACAAGTCCAAGAATACAGTCTCCTTGCCACGATGACGCCACAGCAATATATGACCGACCTCTTAGATGTTACTAGCAGCCTCCCCGCCACTAACTTGAAAATAGTCGCTCTAGAAAATAGTTACAGCTTAAGACTCCAGGCAGCGGTGAGGCTGGTCCGTAGAGTTAGCAGCGGTGCGTCGCCCCGTCACCGCCCGGCCCCGCACGGCCCCGCACGCCCCCGTACAGGACGGCTCTGCGGCGTCCCTCCTGGGGCGTTACTGCCGCGTCCGTTCATATACTACCGCTTCGGATGTATAAATATTTACATCAAATGAAATTGTGTAGGCTTTTATCCACGGCCATATATATATATATGCAATAGTAGGCCTAAGATTGCCATACACACACACACACACACACACAAACACACACACACACACACACACACACACACACACACACACACACACACACACACACACACACACACACACACACACACAAACACACACACACACACACACACACACACACACACACACACACACACACATAAACGCTCACACACACACACATACACAAATAATATGGGCCTGCCAGTTATAAATCTTCCATCCGTTAATAGTACAATGACAGTGCATGGTAGCCTTGCCTGTTTCAAAGGGTTACATAACTCAGTGTCAATAACAAGGACAATAATGAAGGAGCGTCCTTCAAGCAGCCTGAGACGCTGGCTTCCACCGCTCCTGTTACTCCACCGTTACTGGTGGAGGCGCCGTCAAGTCTCCACCATTGCTCTGGCTTGTTCGCTCCATCGCTCACAGCACGCCGATGGGCTGGCTGATACGAGTGAAAAGAAAAAAGTGTCCTGAAAGTAAGGCGCACTTCATGTAAAGTATTACTAAACATATAGTAAGGCGGATGTGTTGTGTAGCAGCAAGCCAGTGTTTCCGTGGCGGCCACAACGCAGGCCTGGGTGAGGGGGCGAGGGGGGGTGGGGGCGTCTTGGTAGCGGCACCGAGGCTCAGGTCAGGTCAGGTCACCACACTGCAGCTCCTCGCGTACCACCTCACCTCTCTTCTAAACGATTCCCTCAACACTGTAAACATTTTGTACATCAAAATAATCAAAGTACATACAGAGCACTACTGCCGTGACGAGGCTCCTGCGCCCCGCCGCGCCTTGCACTGCCACCGAGTGCCGGCAGCCGGGGTGCAGTGGCGCTCGGGAGAGTCTGCCGCAAGGATATGCACGCCTGCATGATGCATGGACTGGCCGCGTTGCCGCCATGTTAACACGGGCGCCTGTCGTCCCTGTTACTGTGGCCATTAAGTGTCTGACGCAGGTGAATTAATGACTATTCATAACTTATTCCTCGGCTGCCTCCTCGTGTGCTGCAGCCGCGGCGGCTCAGCCTGGCGGTACCGTCTGTACTACACCACGATAGCCACGCCAAGGGTAGGGTATCTCCCTCATCATGGATTTTTCTTGCCTGTTTGTTGCACATTCATGGACACATTCCTTTATCACACCACACACACACACACACACACACACACACAACACACACACACATATATATATATAGATAGATAGATAGATAGATAGATAGATATATACTCACACACACACGCAACAACAATGCATATAGGCAGAAGAAGAATAGTTCTCGACATCATTTTCATAAACACATGCAAGTAAAATTTTAAAGGGACTCAAGGTATCATGAAAGATAATGTGAAAAAACGGCGGCTTTTATATTTTTTTTCAATGCCTTAACTTTTTCGGAAAAAATAGCAATTTCTACATACTTTTTATTACATATTTGCAGCGTTTTCTGGACTGTAAATGTAGTAGTGTAAATGTTCACCTCGACTCCTGTCCGTCAGCGGCAACACAGTGTTCAGGAGTTGCCCTGACCTCCCCGTCATCCCGCTGGCAGGATGACGCAACACAGGATAACCACCCCCCTTGCTGTCACCATGTTATCTCTCTCTCTCTCTCTCTCTCTCTCTCTCTCTCTCTCTCTCTCTCTCTCTCTCTCTCTCTCTCTCTCTCTCTCTCTCTTTCTCAACACAAAACACGCAAGTATATACACGCATATATTCGCAAAACTATACATTTTAGTTACGATGTTCTCTCTCTCTCTCTCTCTCTCTCCTCTCTCCTCCTCTCTCTCTCTCTCTCTCTCTCTCTCTCTCTCTCTCTCTCTCTCTCTCTCTCTCTCTCTCTCTCTCTCTCTCTCTCTCTCTCTCTCTCTCTTCTCTCTCTCTCTCTCTCTCTCTCTCTCTCTCTCTCTCTCTCTCTCTCTCTCTCTCTCTCTCTCTCTCTCTCTCTCTTAACACAAAACACACACACACGCACACACACACAAATATATACACGCATATATACGCAACACTACACACATTTTTTCGGATAGCTATTTACCTCGGTTCTCACCTTTGGTTTGCTGTACAGATTCTATTGCAGCACAACACATAAATGCAACAACATGCAAATGCCTTTCGAAAATTACATGTTTAATTTCACACCAATTCTGGACACCTTGGAGCTTCCTATTCTGCATCTGTGTCACAATTTTGTTCCTATTTTTACCCTAGATACAAGGGCAAGTCTTAACCCCTTCACGCCCACATCTTTCCTTTGCTATAAAAAATCGTCTGTTCTCGAGCCATAAAATTACGAAAAGTAACTGAATATACCAAATTAGTTAGTGGTCAAGGATAGTAAACAGGTCATGTCTATAAAATATTGCTTATATTCACTAAAAATCGTCTAATGGAAGCAAAATTACAATGGATGTTACGTTCTAGGTCTCAAGGTGTTAAATAATTAATGTAATCTAGTGTCTGTGCCTTCTGGTTGATTTCCTTCTTAGTTTTATATCACAAGTGAATTAAAGAAATTTAATTTTCTAGATCAATTATAAATACGTAAAAAAATTAGTTCTTCTGAAAATTGCTTGCTTACTGTCACTACCATTATCATTGTTGTTTTTCATTACTCTCATTATTATTGTTAGTATCATCGCTGTTTTTTTAATCATTTAGTATCATAGATTAACAACAAATGCGTAAAAAAATGTGTTCCTCTGAAAATTGCTTGCTTACTGTCACTACCATTATAACTGTTGTTTATCGTGACTATCATTATTATTCTTACTATCATCATTTTTTCATTATTATTAATACCATCATAGAGTGACAAATAATTCATCATGACCATGTAACGAATATCGAAACTACAAAATTATTCATACCATGGACAAAAGTAGACTCCCGTATAAAACAAATGAAAACTATGAAAGCTATGAATAAAAATTAAGGCAATGTACACACACTCACTGAAATTACCTGAAGTCATAAACACAAACAGGCAACACAACACGCTGTTTACACGTACGATACACGGCTTGTCTTGCCTAAACACCTGATTACCTGTCATCATTAACCCCTTCACACCCAGATCTTTCCTTTGCAATATAAGATCGTCTGTTGTTAGCCATAAAATTACAAGAAGTAACTGAATATACCAAATTAGTTAGTGGACAAGGATACAAAGGTCATATCTATAAAATATTGCTTATATTCACTAAAAATCGTCTAATGGTACCCTGATTACAATGGACATTACGTTCTGGGCCTCAAGGGGTTAAGGCGTTTGTATTGACTGCTTTATTAATTATAGTCAACTCGCTTTACAAATCATAAGTATCTATATGACTAAGGTGTAGGATTTATGTTCGCTTTATAAATCAAGGATACTGTAATCGGGTTATGCATTATAGTAAATCTTACTTCTTTATAGATTATGAAAGAAATAATATTACTGTATATATTGAGGGATATAGTAATGTTTCTTATATAAATCAAGGGTAATCAATTGGCTTAATAAATCAAAGGTATTCTTGAGCTTATAAGGTGATAGTAATTGTTACTTATTTAGCAACTAGGGATAATCTAATGACTTAATAGGCTCAAGGTAATCTGATGGACTTGAAAAGAATTAAGTAATATAATTTGAACAACTTAAGAATATCTGAAGACATTAATTTCGTGCATTTGTAGTTCTTCATTGAGCTTTTATAATTATAGCATCTACCGTATGTTAATCTGTAAACCATACAACTACAATCACAAGGTTCTCTAAGCACTTGCTACCGTCAATAACACTATATCGCCAATCCACTGCACTAATGTCGCTAGGCACCATATATTACGAATTTTAGTATCACTACAGATTTGCATGTGCCACTGAAGAGGCATGCACAGTAGTTTACATTATGTACCTGTCTTCTGTGGCACATACGCATCAGTAGTAATGCTAAAATTCGTAGTATATGGCGCATGGCGACATAAGTGCAG
>JACEEZ010019153.1:857500-872500 GCA_016584305.1 Chionoecetes opilio
CGGCGTACAGCCCCCCCCCCCCCCCCCTTCCTCCTTTTTTTTTTTTTTTTTTTTTTTTTTTTTTTTTTTTTTTAAACCTCCCTGAAATTTCTGAAGTTAGTCCATGCACTCCCAACTTTTTCTGCAACTAACTATATATGTTTAATGGTTCCTTCACCTCCCCTGGGCTCCCTATCCTCCTCCTGACCTCCCCCCTACTTCTCCACCCACACTACACCCCCCAACACCCCTAACCCTTGTCTCCTCCTCCTCCCAGTACACAGAACACACCTCTCACACACACTCCCGGCCTCACTCACACCCCTTGCCCGCCTCACCCCTTTCCTGGCCACCACCTGCACCCCTCACCCCTCACCCCTCACACCCGGAAGCCACCTCCCCTCGCCTCCACAGCCACAACTGCCCCGTATATCACACGCCCTAAGCCGCCCGCCCACCAACTCTTGCTACTCTCTACTCGCCCTACCTACCTATGTACACTGCCTAGCTACACCCAGACTCCTCCTCAGCGACCTTACTCATATATTGTGTGTGCGTGTGTGTGTTTGTGTTTGTGTTTGTGTGTGTGTGTGTGTGTGTGAGTGTGTGCGCGTGTGTCAAAACAACTCGTTTATAGTAAAGAAAAAAATGGGGGACAATAAACTAAATATTTTCTTAATTTTTGATGAACTATATAGAGTTTACTAAACGTTTCCACTCCAGCGACATAGAGAATATTTCAGAATGTAGGTATACTTGTGTGTATGTATGTATGTATGTATGTATGTATGTATGTATGTATGTATGTATGTATGTATGTATGTATGTATGTATGTGTGCATCTAACGCATGAGTAAACGTTAAATCCAACATGGGTAAATAAAAAAAATGCTAATGATAATAATAATGATAATAATGATAAATGCAAAAGATAGTAGCTAATAATGATAATAATGATCAAATAAAATTATGATATTAATGAAAATAATGATAATAATGATAATGATAATAACAATGATGATAGTGATAGTACGTAAATCATTATAACAATATTTTGTATACGTCGCTTGTTTACAATATATTTTCGTGTTGTAATGTAGAAAATATAAAAAAAGACTAAATATAAATAACAAGATAAATACAAATAATAATAATAATAACAATAATGATAACATAATAATAATAATAATAATAATAATAATAATAATAATAATAATAATAATGATAATAATAATAATAATAATAATAATAACAATAACAATACCAATAATAATAACAACAATGATATCAACAACAATAATAAAACATCTAATTTTCCCTTCCTATATTTGATATGCGCTTTCAAAAATACAAAAAAATTATTGATGTAAACTTTATGCTGCAAAATATTAATTGCTAACATCAAAAAGAAAGAAAAGGAAAAATGGGCAGCGGGAAATTTGATCAAAGGCGCCGCCACAATGAAGGGAACAGAACGCGCGCAAGTTTTCTTTTCTTTGTCTTTCTTTCCACAAATTACAGCGACAGGAAATTCATGACCAGTTATGCATTAAAGACACTGAAAAATCACTACCTAGCCTCTTTAAAGACTGAAAAATCACTACCTAGCCTCTTTAAAGACTGAAAAATCACTACCTAGCCTCTTTAAAGACTGAAAAATCACTACCTAGCCTCTTTAAACACTGAAAAATCACTATCTAGCCTCTTTAGAGACACTGAAAAATCACTACCTAGCCTCTTTAAAGACACTGAAAAATCACTATCTAGCCTCTTTAAAGACTGAAAAATCACTATCTAGCCTCTTTAAAGACACTGAAAAATCACTATCTAGCCTCTTTAAGGACACTGAAAAATCACTATCTAGCCTCTTTACAGACACTGAAAAATCACTATCTAGCCTCTTTAAAGACACTAAAAAATCACTATCTAGCCTCTTTAAGGACACTGAAAAATCACTATCTAGCCTCTTTACAGACACTGAAAAATCACTATCTAGCCTCTTTAAAGACACTGAAAAATCACTATCTAGCCTCTTTAAAGACACTGAAAAATCACTACCTAGCCTCTTTAAAGACATTGAAAAATCACTACCTATATAGCCTCTTTAAAGACACTGAAAAATCACTATCTACCGTAGATATCACTATAGTCGCCAGTCACTCGCCTCTGCACTAATGTCGCCAGGCACAATATATTAAGAATTTTAGTATCACTACAGACTTTTATGTGCCACTGAAGACATGTAGTGTGATGTACATAATATAAACTATTGTGCATGCGTCTTCAGTGGCACATAAAAGTCTGTAGTGATGCTAAAATTCGTAATATATGGCGCCTGGCGTCATTAGTGCAATGGCGAGTGACTGGCGACTATAGTGTTATCTACGGTAGCCCCTTTAAGTTAACCTGATGATTCTTACATTTTTTACTCGCTTGATTATACTTGTAAGAAAATAACAGCATTTTCCTCCTTAAAAAACATTGAAAAATCCCTCTCTAGCCTCTTTAAGTCCACCTGAAGATTCTTATGTTTTTTTGTAACTTGATTATGATAGCGAGAAACAAATAGCAGTTTTAGTTCGTTTTAGTTATTTTTTGTCTATTTTCATGTTTTCCGCTATTCAATTCGTTATTTTATTCGTTTTTAAGTTCATTTTCGTTAATATTTTTTGTCTATTTTCATGTTTTCCGCTATTCAAATCGTTATTTTATTTGATTGTAATTTATTTTTCGGTATTTTTAATAATAATAATAATAATAATAATAATAATAATAACAATAATAATAACAATAATAATAATAATAATAATAATAATAAAAATAAGGATAATAATACTCTGACCAACAAAACTGGAGCAGAAACCGATGTCGCAACTTCTCAAAATTCCCGTAAAACGCTGACGAAGGCAATCACAGGGCAAGAGGGCGTGGGTGGAGACTAGGCGTGGGCGTGGGTGGAGGCTAGGCGTGGGGCATTGTGTGGGCGGTAGGTGGGCGGCGAGCATTGGGCGGCGTGTGACGAGTCCTGCGTCTGCGGAACATACGTTAATCTGTCAGGGAAATGATCAAAAGGCGACTCAGTGTGTTTAAGGTGTAAAAACTTTGATGTCAGTTCAGTAAAGCAAGAGTGGAAGGAAGTGGAGAGGTGTGAGTAGTGTGGGGTACAAGAGTGGAAGGAAGTGGAGAAGTAACATGTGACAAGAGTGGAAGGAAGTGGAGAAGTAACATGGGACAAGAGTGGAAGGAAGTGGAGAAGTAACATGGGACAAGAGTGGGAAGGAAGTGGAGAGCTCTGAGCAGCGTGGGGCAACTTTCACTCTGCAATCATCACACTGTTCCTATCACTGGCAAGCTATAAATATGAACAAAAGTTATGTTTATTTTTAACCCCTTCACGCCCAGATCTTTCCATTGCTATATGAAATTGTATGTTGTTAGCCATAAAACTAAGAAAAACAAACTTAATATATCAAATTAGCTAATGGACAAGGATATAAAACAAGTCATATCTATAAAACATTGCTTATATTCACTAAAAATCGTCTAATGGTACCCAGATTACAATGGAAATTACGTTTTGGGCCTCAAGGGGTTAAGATACACTGACTGAAACTTAACTTAACACTAAATTCGAAGTGTTACGAGAGATCTCTATAACATGCAAAAAATAAAATAATAATCTTGACACAGACACACGCACACACACACACAGACACACACCATCCTCATCATCACTTGCTAATAGAAAAATTCCTCAAAAAATGTACTATAAGTTAAGATATAGTTATAGTATTAGTTTTATAGTGAGAATACAGCAAATCACTACATCATCTTAAATATTTGTTAACGATATTCTTTTAAAAAACAAAAACTGACGATGAAACTTAAAGCTATTGAGCGAATTATAATAAGAGTGGCTTCGGACGAGTCAGATGGTGTCTAATTTTCAGTCATTTAAAGTTGCGAGTGAAATACCAATAATGGCTAAGAAGGATAAGTCTTTATATTATTATTATTAAAGTATTTATATTATGTCAGATACTTGTTTTACACCTCAACCAAAAATCTGAAAATCCGTCCATGGGGAAATTACGTTAAAGAAGCAACGTCTCAAAAAGTTATCGGACAGAGAGAGAGAGAGAGAGAGAGAGAGAGAGAGAGAGAGAGAGAGAGAGAGAGAGAGAGAGAGAGGAGAGAGAGAGAGAGAGAGAGAGAAGAGAGAGAGAGAGAGAGAGAGAGGAAGAGAAGAGAGAGAGAGAGAGGAGAGAGAGAGAGAGAGAGAGAGAGAGAGAGAGAGAGAGAGAGAGAGAGAGAGAGAGAGAGAGAGAGAGAGAGAGAGAAGAGAGAGAGAGAGAGAGAGAGAGAAAAAAAGAGACGGACAGACAGAAAGAGACATAGAGACAGAGAGAAAGAGAGAGAAAGATAGATAGATAGAGAGAGAGAAAAAAAGAGACAGACAGACAGAAAGAGAGACATATAGACAGAAAGAGAGAAAAAGAGAAGAGAAGAGAAAGAGAAGAGAAGAGAGATAGAGAAAAATAGAGAAAGAGAGAAAGAAAGAGAGATCTTCATCGTAAATTAAGGTGTCTTGCCATTCTAAAAATACAGCATCGGGAACTAGAAGCCTTAAAAGTGTTGACAATTAAGTTTCAGGACGCCTAAAAGGGCACACGTGGAAAAACAAGTCCCGAACACGATGGGTGAATAAGACAACAAATAGAGAAGATATTGAGGCCGCCATTACATCACAATTTGTTATACGTTTACGAGCGCTATAAGACACAAAACAAGTGACAAAACAAACTCTCTTTCTCTCTATTTTTCTCTATCTCTCTTTCTCTGTCTCTCTCCCTCTCTATCTTTCTCTCTTTCTGTCTCTATATGTCTCTCTTTCTGTCTGTCTGTCTCTTTTTTTTCTCTCTCTCTATCTATCTATCTCTCTTTCTCTCTCTTTCTCTCTTTCTTTCTCTATATGTCTCTCTTTCTGTCTGTCTGTCTTTTTTCTCTCTCTCTCTCTCTCTCTCTCTCTCTCTCTCTCTCTCTCTCTCTCTCTCTCTCTCTCTCTCTCTCTCTCTCTCTCTCTCTCTCTCTCTCTCTCTCTCTCTCTCTCTCTCTCTCTCTCTCTCTCTCTCTCTCTCTCTCTTATGTTCTTATGTAAAACAATAACGGAACAAAGACAAACATTATATATCATCACCGCTATTTTTTTTTTTTTTTTTTTGGGCAAGTGAGAACCCTTTTGACATCTTGCAGCCTCATGAAGTTGAGAAGTTGAATAAGCTTTGGCTTCTAATCGGCTGCACGCTGAATTAACCCCTTCACGTCCTATAACTCTTTCCTTTGCTATATAAAATCGTCCGTTGTTTGCCATAACATAACGAAAAGTAACTTAATATACCAAATTAGCTAGTGGACCAGAATACTAAACAGGTCTTATCTATAAAATATTGCTTATATTAATTTGAATTGTCTAATGGTACCCAAATTACAATGGAAATTACGTTATGGGTCTCTAGGGGTTAAAGGTTAGGAGTGATGACAATCGTTGACATTATATAGGGTTTGGCAGAAGGAATGTTTCGGTGAGGGAAAAAAAAGCTTAAGGTAATTCCTAACGTATGGAAGCACTGCTGTCTCACGTCAACAATATTTCTTCATCCGATGACAACTGAGAATCAATTATATTTCATGACAAACAAAACTTATAAAAGAATGTTGGTATAGATGGTTCCTTGGCTATAGTATTTTTTTTAACAAGGCAAAACATTCATTCTATCTGAAGGTCTCATGCTTAAAATTATGCCTCTGTTTACCTGCTAATATGGTTAACTATAAAATACAGCTGAAATTTAGAAGAAGCGTAGTATTCCCTTCTCCTGGCATCAAATATCAGTCAAGCAGCAAGGGGGCAGGATTTTTTCCCATGTTAAAAAAAATGACAATAATTTATGAATAATAAGAAACAAGCGCTTTATTAATCGGATGTAAAACAATCGAAATACACGTGGCTGCTGAGACAGTTTTGTTAATATAGATATCACTGACTTAACTTGAGACCCAGAGCGTAATTTTCATTGTAATTTGGCTATCATTAGACTATTTTAATGATTATAAGTAATATTTCAATAGATATGACCTGTTTAGTATCCTTGTCCACTAGTTAATTTGGAATATTCAGTCACTTTTCGTAATTGTATGGCTAACAACCGACAATTTTATATAGCAAAGGAAAGATCTGGGCGTGAAGAGGTTAATTACGCCACACGTCTTGATAAATAACGGTGCTTACTTGGAAATTAGTCTTCGATTCTAACAAAATGTGCTTGAAATTTAAGTCAGCCAGGCACCCAGGTAATAATTTTTCGCAATAAATATATGTGTGAATCAGACTTTAGGTTTGGTTAGGTTAGATATCACTGACTTCATTACGCTAGACGTCCTATACTCTCTTGGTAATTAGTCTTCGATTCCAGCAAAATGTGCCTGAAATTTAAGTCAGCCAGGCACCCAGGTAATAATTTTTTTGCAATAAATATGTGTGAATCAGACTTTTGGTTAGGTTCAAAGTCAGTTAGGTTAGTTAGGACATAATGCAACTCGAGATTCCAAGGTAGCAGAAATCTAAATTATGCAGGCACCCAGGTCATAATTTTTCGCAATAAATATGTGTGAATCAGACATTAGGTTAGGTTAGCTTAGGTTCAGAGTCAGTTAGGTTAGCTTAGGTTCAAAGTCAGTTAGGTTAGATTAGGTTCAAAGTCAGTTAGATTAGATTAGGTTCAGTCAGTTAGGTTAGATTAGGTTCAGAGTCAGTTAGGTTAGCTTAGGTTCAAAGTCAGTTAGGTTAGATTAGGTTCAAAGTCAGTTAGATTAGATTAGGTTCAGTCAGTTAGGTTAGATTAGGTTCAAAGTCAGTTAGGTTAGATTAGGTTCAGTCAGTTAGGTTAGATTAGGTTCAAAGTCAGTTAGGTTAGATTAGGTTCAAAGTCAGTTAGGTTAGATTAGGTTCAAAGTCAGTTAGGTTAAATTAGGTTCAAAGTCAGTTAGGTTAGATTAGGTTCAGTCAGTTAGGTTAGATTAGGTTCAAAGTCAGTCAGATTAGATTAGGTTCAGTCAGTTAGGTTAGATTAGGTTCAAAGTCAGTTAGGTTAGATTAGGTTCAAAGTCAGTCAGATTAGATTAGGTTCAGTCAGTTAGGTTAGATTAGGTTCAAAGTCAGTTAGGTTAGATTAGGTTCAAAGTCAGTTAGACTAGATTAGGTTCAGTCAGTTAGGTTAGGTTAGGTTCATAGTCAGTTAGGTTAGGTTAGGTTCAAAGTCAGTTAAGTTAGTTAAGACATAATACAACCCGAGACCCCTAGATAGTAGAGACGCCATCAATCAATCTATGAAACTAGATGCCACCGGTAATACACATGCAGCCCTTCGATGCAATGGACGCAGAGTGACAAATGGAGTCTGGCAGTCGGGATCAAACTCATTTATTTCAGGAACAGACACATGTACTACGTATGTTAACATGTATCATGAAAAAAATAATGATCAGTAAATAAATACACTACCAACCAAAAATCTCTCTCTCTCTCTCTCTCTCTCTCTCTCTCTCTCTCTCTCTCTCTCTCTCTCTCTCTCTCTCTCTCTCTCTCTCTCTCTCTCTCTCTCTCTCTCACACACACATAAATACGCCTGTGACATATCAATATTTTGGTTACTTTACCCTTATCATGAGTCAACTTCTTCTCTGACAGCCTTCTTGCATGTCCTTGAGCAGGTTATGGTGTGTGCAGGCTGAGGGGCAGGTCGAGGCAGGCTGCTGGAAAGAGCTGGGACATATTGCAGGTCAGAGCAAGAACAGGAGAAGGTCAGCGCAGGACAATGTTGCTGGCAGGGTTTGGAGACACGGCAGGTCTTGGCTGAGTCCTACTGCTATAGTTTGACCGGCTTATACTGGCAGTTTAAGCCGGTCAGACTATAGCAAGGCCTGGAGATGCTGCCACAGGGTAAATGTGACACGTACCATACCAGTCCTGGTGTAGGTTGTAGAGTAGGTATAGGTGCAGGACTGTATAGGGGAGAGCGGGGCAGGTTGCATCGAGGGTAGGTTGCATCATTGCCTCTAACTCACATGTTATCACACGTACATCGTCTTAATACTACTACTACTACTACTACTACTACAACAATAAACTACTACTACTACAACTACAAGAATAATAATAATAACATAAGTTAATGCGAGTTAGAGGCAATGATGCAACCTACCCTCGATGCAACCTGCCACGCTCTCCCCTACTGATGCCCGCTATAGGGGCAAGGCCACGCACACTAACATACCAAAGGGCAGGCTAGGACATGCAACAAGGCAAGATAGCAACACAGTTATAGCCATAGTCGAGACATGTTGCAAAGTAGGATTGAAACGTGGTACAAGGCAGAAAGGGGTGTGATGATATGGGTTCAAGCTCGTATGATATGGATTCAAGCTCGTATGATATGGATTCAAGCTCGTATGATATGGGTTCAAGCTCGTATGATATGGGTTCAAGCTCGTATGATATGAGTTCAAGCTCGTATGATATGGATTCAAGCTCGTATGATATGGGTTCAAGCTCGTATGATATGGGTTCAAGCTCGTATGATGTAGGTTCAAGCTCGTATGATATGGGTTCAAGCTCGTATGATATGGGTTCAAGCTCGTATGATATGGGTTCAAGCTCGTATGATATGGGTTTAAGCTCGTATGATATGGGTTTAAGCTCGTATGATATGGGTTCAAGCTCGTATGATATGGGTTCAAGCTCGTATGATATGGGTTCAAGCTCGTATGATGTAGGTTCAAGCTCGTATGATATGGGTTCAAGCTCGTATGATATGGGTTCAAGCTCGTATGATATGGGTTCAAGCTCGTATGATATGGGTTCAAGCTCGTATGATATGGGTTCAAGCTCGTATGATATGGGTTTAACCTCGTATGATATGGGTTCAAGCTCGTATGATATGGGTTTAAGCTCGTATGATATGGGTTCAAGCTCGTATGATATGGGTTCAAGCTCGTATGATATGGGTTTAACCTCGTATGATATGGGTTCAAGCTCGTACGGTATGGGTTCAAGCTCGTATGATATGGATTCAAGCTCGTATGATGTAGGTTCAAGCTCGTATGATATGGGTTCAAGCTCGTATGATATGGGTTCAAGCTCGTATGGTATGGATTCAAGCTCGTATGATGTAGGTTCAAGCTCGTATGATGTAGGTTCAAGCTCGTATGATATGGGTTAAAGCTCGTATGATATGGGTTAAAGCTCGTATGATATGGGTTAAAGCTCGTATGATATGGGTTCAAGCTCGTATGATGTAGGTTCAAGCTCGTATGATATGGGTTTAAGCTCGTATGATATGAGTTCAAGCTCGTACGGTATGGCTTCAAGCTCGTATGATATGGATTCAAGCTCGTATGATATGGATTCAAGCTCGTATGATATGGGTTCAAGCTCGTATGATGTAGGTTCAAGCTCGTATGATATGGGTTTAAGCTCGTATGGTATGAGTTCAAGCTCGTACGGTATGGCTTCAAGCTCGTATGATATGGATTCAAGCTCGTATGATATGAGTTCAATTTCGTATGATATGGATTCAAGCACACACACTATGTAGGATAATAACAGAATATAAGAAGAACATATGAAAATAAAGAAGCTACAAGAGGCCGTGAGACCTATAATATGCTTAATAGAAGGGCTGCAACACTGTTCAGCAATGATGAGGACGCACCAGAACAGGTTTAGGGCACGGTATGGGTTCGGTTTAGGGTATGGTTGGGTATGGCTGTGGTGAGGGTTTGGGGTCAGCTGCCATGGGTTTCTGTGACGCATTATGGGACGGGTTAGGAAGCTGCAGAACAGGGTATGGGTGGGACATGTGTTGTGGGGCATGATATGGAGCATACTGAAGTTCGAAGAGAGAGAGAGAGGAAGAGAGAGAGAGAGAGGGAGAGAGGGAGAGAGAGAGAGAGAGAGAGAGAGAGAGAGAGAGAGAGAGAGAGAGAGAGAGAGAGAGAGAGAGAGAGAGAGAGAGAGAGAGAGAGAGAGAGAGAGAGAGAGAGAGAGAGAGAGAGAGAAAGAAAAGAAAAAAATGTTGCCAATCTTCATGCACTATCAAGAAATATTATAAACACAAAGACACATGGAAATATAGAAAGAACGCATTACTCAGACAGCAAAGTGATGGATCAACAGATGGTGGAGGCAAGGAGTTGATCCCCTCGGCCATGCCATACTTGTGCTGCCTTTGAGACTGTAACCGGTTATACACCCTCCCCCCCTGCCCCCCCATGGACACAGTTACCACTCCTGTATGTTACTCCAGGTGCTCATTGACCCACCTCCCCCCCTAGTGAATGAGTGACAACAGACACGCAATATATGAGGAAGCTATAAGAAATGCTGAGTCAGAGTAAAAATAAAGTCAGATGTTAACCCCTTCACACCCAGATCTTTCCTTTGCTATATAAAATTGTCTGTTGTTAGCCATATAACTACGAAAAGTGACTTAATATACCAAATTAGCTAGTGCACATGGATAGTAAACAGGTCATATCTATAAAATATTACTTATATCCACTAAAAATCGTCTAATGGTACCCAAATTACAATGAAAATTACGTTCTGGGCGTCAAGGGGTTAAGATTTGAAATTCTTTTGATGACAACCCAGCAAGTTTGAAGTAGAATTCAATATAACGCAATATATAAGGAAAGCTATAACAACAGCTGTGTCAGGTCTTAAAGTGTAGATATAAAGTCAGATAGTAGGATATGAATTTTTTTTTATGACAACCCAGCAAGAATTATAGTCTATTTTTTTTTAAGAGGCAAAACTCCTACGCCCTTGCTGCTTACTGACTGATATTTGATGCCAGGAGAAGGGAATACTACACTTCTTTTAAATTTCAGCTGTATTTTATCATAGTTAACCATATTATCAGGTAAATAGAGGCATAATTTTAAGCATGAGACCTTCAGATAGAATGAATTTTTTGCCTTGTTAACAGAAATAGACTATAGGTAGAATATTCAGTACGAAGGAGAAGTGTCAGCCATTTCTATGTCTATGGAAGAAACACTCAAATACTGAGTCTATATGTGATTTAAAGTGAAGTCTCGGCTGGTGGGAAGAAGGGACGGAAGGAAAAAGATGTTGGAAAATGGGGAGGTGAGGAAAAAGATGTTGAAAATAAGATGATGAAAAATGGGGAGGAGAGGAAAAAGATGTTGAAAAATGAGAACAAGAGGAAAAAGATGTTGAGAAAGAGATATCGAAAGAAATAGACTAGAGGAAAAATGTTGAAAGAGACTCAAGGAAAAAGATAAGGACTAAAATAAAGACTAAAGGAGATATATGTAGAAAAAAATTACTATAGAGGAAAAAAGTTGAAAAATGGGGACTAGAGGAAAAAAATGTTGAAAGAAAGAGACACGAGGAAAAAGATGTTGATAAAAAGAGACTCAAGGAATAAGATGTTAAAAAAATGTTTCATAGATTAAATAAATTCAGTTCCCTGCATCGACTCAGCTGTTATCCTTGTTATTGTTATTTATTTCTCCTTTATTTTTTCTTATCATTATCTTCTATATTTCATTATTTATCATTTTTCAGGGTCCTCTCTTCTACGTCAACCTTTCTTTGTGTACTTGATCTCTACTCACTCCTAGGTTGTTGTCTCCTAGGTTGTTGTCTCCTAGGTTGTTGTCTCCTAGGTTGTTGTCTCCTAGGTTGTTGTCTCCTTGGTTGTTGTCTCCTTGGTTGTTGTCTCCTAGGTTGTTGTCTCCTAGGTTGTTGTCTCCTTGGTTGTTGTCTCCTAGGTTGTTGTCTCCTAGGTTATTGTCTCCTAGGTTGTTGTCTCCTAGGTTATTGTCTCCTAGGTTGTTGTCTCCTTGGTTGTTGTCTCCTAGGTTGTTGTCTCCTAGGTTGTTGTCTCCTAGGTTATTGTCTCCTAGGTTATTGTCTCCTAGGTTGTAAGTCTTGTTATCATAGGTAATTGTAGGTAAGTATATAGGTCCTGCTATTACACGTAAGTAGGAGCGATTACACAACCTAGGAGACAATAACCTAGGAGACAACAACCTAGGAGACAACAACCTATGTCGCCTGAAGCCAACATGTGTTATTATAAAGGTATATATATATAGCTATTATTATCAATTATTTGCTTTAGTACTTAAGTTAATTATCTCGTCTATATATTATGTTGTTTCTTTTCTTGTATGCCTTTGGGTGAGAATAGAATTATTATTATTATTATTATTATTATTATTATTATTATTATTATTATTATTATTATTATTATTATTATTATTATTATCATTATATGTTACTCAATCACATTACCTTGCACTGTACAGGGGAAACAAAACATAGACCGTTTATACACTGCAAGACGTAGGTAAATGAATATGGAAAAGAAGAAATACACCAGTGAATAAATATATAAAACACACAAATATATACTTACATGCATATATAAATTTTATCTATTAGCTTAATCATTTCCATAATAAATAATAAATATAAAGCACATATATATATACTTACATGCATATATATTTATCTATTTTCTTATTCATTTCCATAATAAATAATAAATAATAAATATAAAACACAAATATATACTTACATGCATATATATTTATCTATTTACTTATTCATTTCCATAATAAATAATAAATATATAAAAGACACAAATATACTTACATGCATATATATTTATGTATTTAATTAATGATTTCCATAACTAGGTATCATAAGCACAGACAAGACAAGGCAGCCTCAACAACCTCAAAGAGTCATCACGTGCCATGCTCATTTCTGTCCATTTCTGTAAACAAACTTTTTTAGTCTAATCTCTCCAATTTCTGCCTCGTGACGCCACACATGTTCTTTAACGATTAGAGTATTCAATAAGAAGAAGAAAAAAACTTTAAAAACTAACGACTGAGAAATTGTTATGAGTTTAAAATCACGAATATTTGTGCGATATTGCCAGACGTTCAGGAAAATATGACTAACTTGAGGTCCAGCCAGTCGGTAATTTGCATCATCTTTTATTTGTTATTTTAGCTGCATGACTTACCAATCTCTGTTTTCGTTTCTTAGCCCTTGAAGCCCACAACGTAATTTTCACTGTGACTTGGATACCATTAACAATTTGTATTAATATAAGCAATATTTTAGTAGATATGACCTGTTTAGTATCCTTGTCCACTAGTTAATTTGGTATATTTAGTTACTTTTCATAATTTTATGGCTAACAATAGACGATTTTATATAGCAAAGGAAAGATCTGCAGGTTCGTGAAGGGACAGTTAATCAGTTAGGCCTATATGATGCCTGTGCTTATATTTTCCGTCTACTTAGAATTTCTCATTTTTCAAAATATATTGCCAGAACGGACTTTGACTTAGACTGGAAGATATATTTTGTCCATTTATATTTATATCCACTTTATTGACCCCTATGTCACAGTTGGAGTTACACATTGGTAACAAATTTTGCCCTTTTTAGTAAGTACAATAGTAATATTTTAGTAGGTTTACGGTTATGAAATGTGTGTTTGTATCATACACTAATACGTCTTAATATTTAGTTTTATCTTATCCTCTTAATAAGTTTTCGACCATGTAACCATTCATGAACTTCCTAAATTTCACTTTCAATTTTAATGCCGTTGCTTGGTACTTTTTTTTGTGTGTGAAAATTTGGTATCTTCATTTTAATTTTTATCAAGGCTTTTCATACTTAGTGATATCTTTTTCCAAATAGAAATTGTTGCACAAATCTTAGGTGGTCCAGTAATATACACCACTTATTTTAAGCGACTAAGTTTGTTATCAATATTATCAAACAAAATTTAATTGCCTTTTTTTTTTTTTTTTATTCTGGTGATACCGCATTACCCTGCTTAACTCCCTCGCCAATGCTTTCTTTTGCCATTTCTCAAGTCACATCATCACCTCTATCGTCACCTTCATAAAGAAATTGCCTAAGTCATATTTCGGCAATTTCTGGTTTTTTGTGTAAATCAATTCTTTATCCTGTGGCGCATCTATTGGTATAGTCGCCAATGTCATGTGTAGGGTGTGAGTGTGTGTGTGTGTGTGTGTGTGTAGGGTGTGAGTGTGTGTGTGTGTGTGTGTGTGTGTGTGTGTGTGTAGGGTGTGAGTGTGTGTGTGTGTGTGTGTAGGGTGTGAGTGTGTGTGTGTGTGTAGGGTGTGAGTGTGTGTGTGTGTGTAGGGTGTGAGTGTGTGTGTGTGTGTGTGTGTAGGGTGTGAGTGTGAGTGTGTGTGTGTGTGTGTGTGTAGGGTGTGAGTGGTCAAAAAATATAAAAAGATAAACAATGCATTGATATCAAAATTAAGAAAATGAGGAAGTTTTTTTCAGATTTCCCGAAAATAAAAAATAAATTACAGTTTATTTATGAGTGTGACGATATGTTATGTACAAAGACACTGTTTTGGTGTCATATGAGTCTCACGAGTTGCTTGACCACTTCACAAATTTTCTACAGTTACTTGATTTACTGAATTGACGGAGCAGAGAGGAAAATAACATATGAGGTTATTGCATGTGAAGCAGCATAAACCATCAATAATTCAATAAGGTAAGTGTGACGACGTTAGTACATTATCAGTCAATAACCAAAAGAATTTAAGTTTGGTGACGAGACACATTAACCCCTTGAGACCCAGAGTTTTTCCTTTGCTATATAAAATCGTCTGTTGTTAGCCATAAAATTACGAAAAGTGACTGAATATACCAAATTAGTTAGTGGACAAGGATACTAAACAGGTCATATCTATAAAATATTGCTTATAGTCACTAAAAATCGTCTAATGGTAGCCAAATTACAATGAAAATTACGTTCTGGGCCTCAAGGGTTAGTTGTAGAGCGGGCACAGCAAGCGTCAGAGAATGAGGACAACACCTATACGAACATAAGAACATAAAAACATAAGAAAATAAGGAAG
>JACEEZ010019153.1:877500-882500 GCA_016584305.1 Chionoecetes opilio
CAGGTAAGCCCGCCCGAGCCCGCCGGAGCAGGTGAGGAGATCCTTAATTAATTAGAAGAAACTTGGCACCTTTGATCTGTGGAGAGGTAAGAGGGGTGGACGTGGCGTGGCTTCTCCCTTCTGAGGGTTCCCTGTGCCATTAGTGTAAGAGGGTGATGGTGGTAGTGGTGGTGGTGATGATGGTGGTGGTGGTGGTGGTGTGGTGATGATGGTGGTGGTGGTGGTGGTGGTGGTGGTGGTGGTGTGGTGGTGGTGGTGGTGGTGGTGGTGTGTGGTGGTGGTGTGGTGGTGGGGGATGATGGTGGTGGTGGTGGTGGTGGTGGTGGTGGTGGTGGTGGTGGTGGTGGTGATGATGGTGGTGGTGATGGTGGTGGTGGTGGTGGTGGTGAGTGGTGGTGGTGGTGGTGATGATGAGTGGTCGTGGTGGTGATGATGGTGGTGGTGGTGGTGGTGGTGATGATGGTGGTGGTGATGGTGGTGGTGATGGTGGTGGTGGTGGTGGTGGTTGCAGAGATGAGTCTATGAATGAATGTATGAGTGAAGAACAGATGAATTGATGGAGGATGGAGGAACATATATAGGTAGGGATGCAGGAAGGGAGGAATCGGGGAATGATGAAAAAATAATGAGAAAGGAAGGAAGGAAGTAAAAGGTTAACAATATGAAGAGATAAAAGGGCATAGCAGAATAACATAGCATAGCAGAACAATGAGGGAACAAGAGTATCACCATTGTTGAGAAGGATATTCCAGGGGAAGGAAACGATGACAACCACGACGAAACACACATCCTAAACAACATTGAAGAACTTAAATAAAGACATGCAAAGGTAACCTGTTTCTTCCTTCCTTAACTTCCTCAGAATAGATTAGGTGGTGATAGGCCAGAAAAAAGAACGACTGCAATGTTATGTTTCAACCCAAAGAATATCGCCCCACGACTCCATCAAATCCCATCAACCTTTCAGCTTTATATCTTCTCTTAGCCGTGGAAAACACTAAGACACGATGAAGAGGCAATGATATGCAAACAAAACAATACAAAAAGACACTGGCCATGACATAAAAATAACTTCCACTATGTTCACAAAAAATATATAAATTACTTTTCTTCATACCAAAACAAAACAGGTAAAGGTTGAACCAACAGGAAGAACGAAAATAAACACATGCAAAGCTCATATAATCTGAAAAAATCACTACCGTAGATAACACTATAGTCGCCAGTCACTCGCCACTGCACTAATGTCGCCAGGCGCCAAATATTACGAATTTTAGCATCACTACAGACTTTTATGTGCCACTGGAAGAGGCATGCACAGTAGTTTATATTATGTACATCACACTACATGTCTTCAGTGGCACATAAAAGTCTGTAGAGATGCTAAAATTCGTAATATATTGTGCCTGGCGACATAAGTGCAGTGGCGAGTGACTGGCGACTATAGTGTTATCTACGGTAAAATAAGAGAAGAGAAGAGAGAGATGAGAGCAGGAAGGAGCGAGTGAGAAATGTTCTATACCCCACTTCCCCATTACTACATATATAGTGACAGAGGAAAATTATGATATACTATGCAAGATACCAAGAATCGTGACGGTACAAAGGATACACAGAGAGCAAAGAGGCGATTTTCTCACTGCATGTAAAGTTCCATTGACGGCTTGAAACAATATATATATATATATATATATATATATATATATATATATATATATATATATATATATAATATATATATATATATATATATATATATATATATATATATATATATATTATATATATATATATATATATATATTTTATAAAACACTATTTCCTTTGAGTTAAAAAAGCTTATTCTTAGCTTACTTTTCCCTACAGGCTCTCTAGAGAAGATGGATACACCAATTGCTATAGTTTCATTTTCTTTTTCTTTTGCCCTTGGCCAGTCCTTTGCAATGTAAAAAAAAAAAAAAAAAAAGTTAGGTCTGGTCTTCTATGCATTCTGAAGCAAATGAATATAATCATATATGTCTGAATTAATTAACAAGCTACTCACAGGTCACATCTGTCACCTTATACGAGAATGGGACGAGTACCGTGAAAATATTAATATTTGTAAAGTATTGAATAGATGCCTAGAAAACCTCACACCACTAACAACTTTGAAGAATATGATAAACAGTGAAAATTATGCGATTATGTCGCCACCAAAGTTACAGAAACAATTTTTTTCACCTAAGGTAAATGCATATGTAAAAGTTGTTGCAAGGTATAATGAGGTAATTAAAATGCCTTCCGGTTTCTAAGTAAATGTAGTAAAAGAAAACCTGAGAAAGCAAGTAAGATATTCAGAAAAGACTACCGATGAGAAATGGGAGCCTTCCAACAGGGTACCAAGTAAATTAACCTTTGTCTTAACCCCTTAAAGCCCAAAACGTTATATCCATTGTTATTTGGGTACCATAAGACAATCTTAATAAATATAAGCAATATTTTAATATCATGACCTGCTTAGTATTCTTGTCCACTAGTTAATTTGGTAGATTAAGTAATTTTTCGTAATTTTATGGTTAACAACAGACGATTTTATATAGCAAAGGAAAGATCTGGGCGTGAAGGGGTTAAGATTGCATAATATATATATAGTCTGTTCAAGCTTTACTATTCTATTTCTAGGATTAAATTTTAGGTCTTGTCTCGCATTCTTACAGTTTTTTTTTTGCACTGGACTTATCAGATCTTGTATTACACGCTCTGTCCGCACATTCCCTTTTCGACTTTCCTTGACAGTAATAATTTCTTTCAATTCTGTCTTAACCCCTTGAGGCCCAGAACGTAATTTTCCTTGTAATTTGGGTGCCATTAGATGAATTTTAGTGGATATAAGCAATGTTTTATAGATATGACCTGTTTAGTATCCTTACCACTAGCTTATTTAGTATATTAAGTTAGTTTTCGTAATTTTATAGCTAACAACAGACGTATTTAGGTTCGGTAATCGGTAATCGGTAAGGTTCAGTAATCACAGTTTTTAAAAATCGCCTGACCAAAAGGTAGCATACATACAGAAGGAACGAGTCTTTCTAGTTCTTTCAAGGGCAATACAAAATTAAGCATAACAGGTTATCAATGCATATCTTGATGATGTCTGGAAATAAGATGAACTGGGATGTAGGATAAAGATAATAATGATAAAAAGAGTTAAGATACACACATAGTAATTGTTATAACATAGCAAGAAGAACCAAAACATACAACATAGTAACAAAAATACGCCCCAAAAGAGTAATAAGATATATCAAAGGACCAATGAATTCACTGATCTCAATAAAGTTTACAAAAAAAAATCATGAACGCAGTTAAATATATTCTAGAAAATTTTTTTATATCATATTTAGGTACAGTAGCAAATTTAAGGTTTTTTTTTGTCCTCACACCTCTCTCAAAAAATGACCAACGGCATTGATCTCAATAAAGTTTACAGAAAAAAAATATTATGTGTGTCCTTGCCAAACTGAAAACAGTATAGACACAACACACCTGAACACACACACCTGAACACCACACCTGAGCAACACACCTGAGCAACACACCTGAACACCACACCTGAAACCAACCTGAACAACACACCTGAACAACACACCTGAACAACACACCTGAGCAACACAGCTGAACAACACAGCTGAACAACACACCTGAGCAACACACCTGAACAACACACCTGAGCAACACAGCTGAACACCACACCTGAACAACACACCTGAGCAACACACCTGAGCAACACACCTGAACAACACACCTGAGCAACACACCTGAGCAACACACCTGAGCAACACACCTGAGCAACACACCTGAACACCACACCTGAACACCACACCTGAGCAACACACCTGAGCAACACACCTGAACAACACACCTGAGCAACACAGCTGAACAACACACCTGAGCAACACACCTGAACACCACACCTGAACACCACACCTGAACAACACACCTGAGCAACACACCTGAGCAACACACCTGAACACCACACCTGAACACCACACCTGAACAACACACCTGAGCAACACACCTGAGCAACACACCTGAACACACACCTGAACACCACACCTGAACAACACACCTGAGCAACACACCTGCGAAACACACCTGAGCAACACAGCTGAAACACACCTACAACACCTGAACAACACACCTGAGCAACACACCTGAACAACACAGCTGAACAACACACCTGAGCAAACACAGCTGAACAACACACCTGAGCAACACACCTGAACAACACACCTGAGCAACACAGCTGAACAACACACCTGAGCAACACACCTGAGCAACACACCTGAACAACACACCTGAGCAACACAGCTGAACAACACACCTGAGCAACACACCTGAGCAACACACCTAAACAACACACCTGAGCAACACACCTGAACAACACACCTGAGCAACACACCTGAGCACACACCTGAACACACACCTGAGCAACACACCTGAACACACCCCGAAACACACCTGAGCAACACACCTGAACAACACACCTGAGCAGCACACCTGAGCAACACACCTGAACAACACAGCTGAGCAACACACCTGAACAACACATCTGAACAACACACCTGAACAACACACCTGAACAACACACCTGAACACCACACCTGAACAACACACCTGAGCAACACACCTGAACAACACACCTGAGCAACACACCTGAACAACACACACCTGCAGCAACACACCTGAACAACACACCTGAGCAACACACCTGAACAACACCTGAGCAACACCTGAATCAACACCTGAGCAACACACCTGAGCAACACACCTGAACAACACCCTGAGCACCACCTGAACAACACCCTGAGCAACCAACCTGAGCACCACACCTGAACAACACCCTGACACCACCTGAACAACCCCTGAACACACCTGCAACCACTGACACACACCTGGTCAGACACCTGAGCAAACACACCTGAACAACACAGCTGAGCAACACCTGAACAAACATC
>JACEEZ010019153.1:887500-900000 GCA_016584305.1 Chionoecetes opilio
GAGAGAGAGAGAGAGAGAAGAGAAGAAGAGAGAGAGATGAGACTGAATGAGAGAGAGAGAGAGAGAGAGAGAGAGAGAGAAGAGAAGAGAGAGAGAGAGAGAGAGAGAGACGCTTACAGGATACAAACAACAGATTCAGTATTCTCAGATGTCAAAGAAAAGGTCACATCATCACCAGTCCTTTGTGGCCACGTAGGTTGCGTCAATAAAATAACAAAAAAACGTCACTATGCAGAAATCCAAATGATAGAGAAATAGAGAAAGACAAGAGAAAACTAGTCAAGAAATAAGAGACTTTAATAAGAGAAAACTAGTCAAGAAATAAGAGACTTTAATAAGAGAAAACTAGTCAAGAAATAAGAGACTTTAATAAGAGAAAACTAGTCAAGAAATAAGAGACTTTAATAAGAGAAAACTAGTCAAGAAATAAGAGACTTTAATAAGAGACAACTAGTCAAGATTTAAGAGACTTTAATAAGAGAAAACTAGTCAAGAAATAAGAGACTTTAATAAGAGAAAACTAGTCATGATTTAAGAGACTTTAATAAGAGAAAACTAGTCAAAATTTAAGAGACTTTAATAAAAGAAAACTAGTCAAGATTTAAGAGACTTTAATAAGAGAAAACTAGTCATGAAATAAGAGACTTTAATAAGAGAAAACTAGTCAAGATTTAAGAGACTTTAATAAAAGAAAACTAGTCAAGATTTAAGAGACTTTAATAAGAGAAAACTAGTCAAGATTTAAGAGACTTTAATAAGAGAAAACTAGTCAAGAAATAAGAGACTTTAATAAGAGAAAACTAGTCAAGATTTAAGAGACTTTAATAAGAGAAAACTAGTCAAGATTTAAGAGACTTTAATAAGAGAAAACTAGTCAAGATTTAAGAGACTTTAATAAGAGAAAACTAGTCAAGATTTAAGAGACTTTAATAAGAGAAAACTAGTCAAAATTTAAGAGACTTTAATAAGAGAAAACTAGTCATGAAATAAGAGACTTTAATAAGAGAAAACTAGTCAAAATTTAAGAGACTTTAATAAAAGAAAACTAGTCAAGATTTAAGAGACTTTAATAAGAGAAAACTAGTCAAGATTTAAGAGACTTTAATAAGAGAAAACTAGTCAAGATTTAAGAGACTTTAATAAGAGAAAACTAGTCAAGAAATAAGAGACTTTAATAAAAGAAAACTAGTCAAGATTTAAGAGACTTTAATAAGAGAAAACTAGTCAAGATTTAAGAGACTTTAATAAAAGAAAACTAGTCAAGATTTAAGAGACTTTAATAAGAGAAAACTAGTCAAGATTTAAGAGACTTTAATAAGAGAAAACTAGTCAAGAAATAAGAGACTTTAATAAGAGAAAACTAGTCAAGATTTAAGAGACTTTAATAAGAGAAAACTAGTCAAGATTTAAGAGACTTTAATAAGAGAAAACTAGTCAAGATTTAAGAGACTTTAATAAGAGAAAACTAGTCAAGATTTAAGAGACATTGATAAGAGAAAACTATAGTCTATTTTTTTTAACAAGGCAAAAAATCTTGACCCCTTGCTGCTTACTGACTGATATTTGATGCCAGGAGAAAAGGAATACTACGCTTCTTCTATATTTCAGCTGTATTTTATCAAAATTAACCATATTATCAGGTAAACATAGGCATAATTTTAAGCATGAGACCTTAAGATGGAATGGAATTTTTGCCTCGTTAAATAAAATAGACTATAGTCAAGAAATAAGACAAGTCACCTGAACACGAATCTAATCTTACAAATTAGATTAGTAACTCGATATGATTCTTAGTGCTGCAGAGTAAAAAAAAGAAGCCCAGTAAGTAAGTAAGTAAGTAAGTAAGTAAGTAAATAAGTAAGTAAGTAAGTAAGTAAGTAAGTAAGTAAGTAAGTAAGTAAGTAAGTAAGTAAGTAAGTAAGTAAGTAAATAAGTAAGTAAGTAAGTAAGTAAGTAGTAAGTAAGTAAGTAAGTAAGTAAGGGGATAGTAGGGAAATAAGCGTACATCCATAACCATCTTGATACAAAACATGCCAACATACAATGTGCATAAATCATAACAAAAATATTGATACAAATTTTTTTATTTGAAACTGAACGGAAAATGTTGAAGTACAAATAACACGGACACATAATTAAAATATTGAAGTATGAATAGTATGGCCTTATCATAATCGCAAGAAAATGGTAAAATTGAACGGATAATCAATCAATCATTGGGGGCATACGCCGGGGGGCGCGTCGCCTCGCCCACCCTACGACGCCACTCCCGGGGGTCACCACGCGCGAGTTCCCATGCAGGCTCCTTTCCCATACCAAGCAGCTCTCGACAAGAAACATCAACTTGCCCCAGCCACGAGCCTTGTGGGCGCCCCCTTGGCCTCCTCCACGCCGGATTGTCTCTTACAGATACAACCCGATGGGAAGGATCGGTTTCAGGGTAGCGTGCCACATGCCCATATAGCCGAAGTTGGCGCTGACGGACTATGCAGGTAATAGGCCTCGATTCAGTCTCACGGTGCAATCGCTGATTTGACACGTAATCATCCCAGCGATACCCCATGATTCTGCGAAGACACTTATTACCAAAGGCATTGATTCGTCTCTTCAAGTCACTATTTAGTGTCTATGTCTCACAACCATAGAGTAAGATAGGGATCACAAGCGACTTGAAGATCCGGATCTTTGTCCTCCTGCACAGGTACCGACAACGCCAAATACTCCCGCTGAGCGAGTCCATAACACCGTGGGCTATGCCAATCCATCGTAAGACTTCTTGACGTGACTCGCCGTCATTATGGACTGCGCTACCAAGTATGTAAAACTTTCCAAGATCTCAATGTCCTCGCCACACGCATGAACAGACTGTACTGCTTCATCTAGTAAGTCTCCAAATACCTGGACCTTGGTCTTGAGCCAGGAGACCTCAAGTCCCAAAGGCTTTGCCTCCTCGTGCAGCGCCTCGAGAGCCATCACCAGGACCTCCAGCGACTCAGCAAAGATTACTGCATCATCGGCAAAAACAAGATCAGTGATCTTGGTGTTGCCGACGGATGCTCCACAATCACTTTGATCTACAACCTTGTCCAATACCCAGTCCATACAAGCGTTGAAAAGTGATGGGGCAAGGACGCACCCTTACATCACTCCTGTATTCACAGGAAAGAAGCTGGATACACCTGCCCCACACTTCACAGCACTCTCAGTCCCAGAGGATAATGCATAAGTAAAAATAAAAAGGACACTAAATTATAATATTGACGTAAAAATGGTTTGGACTGATCATAATCGCAAGAAAATAGATTAAGTAGACGATTAAAATGATGACAAGGAGATGACTCAAAACAAAATGGTAAAATAGAGAGACGTAGATGGTGAGATGACTCGCTTGCACGCCTTTCAATACCACGGCCTATAAAGTATACATGCATAGGCCTACTCAATAGACCTAGTTTAATACCTGAGGGCGTAGCGAGTGGGGGGTCCCGTGACGACGCAGACGCTGTGCCCAGAGCCTCATGAAGAACAGAACACAGAGGCCCACTAGAGATAAGAACACAGACGAAGATAAGATAAGGGGAAAAACGGAAAAAAATATTACAAGATTTCATTTAGATATGTGTATGTTACATCTGTAGATACTGCTGATTTGTTTAGGTACTGATGCTTCTACTACTACTACTACTACCACTACCACTACTACTACTACTACTACTACTACTACTACTATTACTATTACTACTACTACTATCCACTACTACTACTACTACTACTACTACCACTACTACTACTACTACTACTACTACTACTACTACTACTACTACCACTACCACTACTACTACTACCACTACCACTACTACTACTACTACTACTACTACTACTACTACTAACTATTACTACTACTACTATCCACTACTACTACTACTACTACTACCACTACTACTACTACTACTACTACTACTACTACTAACCACTACTACTACTACTATCCACCACTACTTCTACTACTACTACTACTACTACTACTACTACTACTACTACTACTACTACTACTACTACTACTACTACTACCACTACCACTAATACTAATACTACCACTACCACTAGTACTAATACTACCACTACCACTAATACTACTACTATCCACTAGTACTACTACTATTACTACTACTACTATTACCACTACCACTACTACTACTAAAACTACTACTGCTTTTATTACTACTTCTTCTTCTACTACTACTACTACTACTACTACTACTACTACTACTACTACTACTACTACTACTACTACTACTAGAGTTGCTAAATCTCTTTAACCCCATTAGGTATCAGGGTATGTATCAGGTATCAGTAACATGAATTATTTTGTCTACACATTCACACTGACACCAGGATTCTCTCGTCCCTTGGTGGCTATTACGTTGCCTTTCCTCCTGTCATAACAACTCCCATTGAAACTACTGCCATTCGCTCTTACAACTACCGCTTACGTCTTAACTTCCCTCACAAAAGGTAATTGCTAATAGCACTGCCTTCTATGGAAACTATACATGGTTTAACCCCTTCACGCCCGGATCTTTCCTTGGCTATATAAAATCATGTTGTTAGCCATCAAATAACGAAAAGTAACTAAATATACCAAATTAGCTAGTGGACAAGGATAATAAACAGGTCATAGCTATAAAACATTGTTTATATTCCCTAAAAATCGTCTAATGGTAGTCATATTACAATGGAAATTATGTTCTGGACCTCAAGGGGTTAAAATGGAAACGACATATATAAAAAAAAAATTACAGTTCTCAATTGAAATAATATAAATGAAATAGGTAAAAAGAAATCTTAATATAAGAATCATAATGAAACTAAAATGGGTTAGCTTCAAGAAATAGATTGCAAAAGATTAATGATGTTCAATACCTTGGTGCACATCCTGACGACTATTTCAAGTATCACATTGTCACTATGAGTCAGCAAAGAGCCTACGTCACCTAACTATGAAATTAGGATAATATATTCAGCCACATAATTTTTCTGGTATTTCTATAGTGTCATGGCGAGCATACCTTTCGAATGTAGGAAAGAAAGCATCAAGGAAATAAAGTAACAGAAGGAAAGTAATAGAATAACCTATCCAAACTTAACCTAACCTAACCTAATAACCTAACCTAACCAAACTTAACCTAACCTAACCTAACCTAACCTAACCTAACCTAACCTAATAACCTAACCTAACCTAACCTAACCAAACTTAACCTAACCTAACCTAACCTAACCTAATAACCTAACCTAACCTAACCTAATAACCTAACCTAACCTAACCTAATAACCTAACCTAATAACCTAACCTAACCTAATAACCTAACCTAACCTAACCTAACCTAACCAAACTTAATCCAAACATTTTTCATCGTTCCTTTTTTATTGATACTTTCTTTTCAGTAAGGTAACAAAATAACCTACCCAAACTCAACCCAACTTTTCCTCCGTTACTATAACCTTGATACTTTCTTTCCAATCACCATACCTTTCAGGCGCCTTCATATATCCTCCCTCCCTCAACTATTAAAAGATAAAAAAAGATACATGTGCGTGTCAGGACCCCTTACACAACACAAGTCTTTGCCGAGGACATGCCGCTCATCTAAAACACTTGAGAACAATTTATTATCGTTACAATTAATAAACGAATCCCTAAATAAATAACTCTTCTAGACTCAGGAAAAAATGATGGGGTGTGAGAGTACCTGTAAACTGCTTCCTCCTTTTCCCCTTCTCTCATCTCTGCTGGCCCTCCTCCTCCTCCTCCTCTTCCTCCTCTTCCTCCTCTCATGTCCGCCACTTACTTCCTCAGGTGCTTCGTCTCCCTCGGACACGTCAATATAAGTTTACTTCACAAGTTGGCAATTACCTTGTCAAGGGGCCGGGAAGGGTGCAGCGCTAGAGTGACGGCTCAAGTGTATCTTTAATCATGCTATTTGGCGCTTGTCAGGCAGAGCGACGCGCCACCTGAGCGACACTGTTCAGGCGCTGACAGGGAAACAGGCGAGCAATCTGGCGATACACAAGCTCGAGATCTTTTGTTCCTGCTTCACGGCCCTTCAATGGAGACTCAATGCTCCGGTATTAATTAAGCAAGTGATGAATTCTACAGGTAAAACATGGCTGTAATCAATCAAGACTGTCTCCTTATACACAGTAGTAATGATGGATATATAACTAGCGATCTTTTGTTCCTGTTTCACGGCCCTTCAATATAGAGTCAATGCTCCGATATTAAGCAGGTGATGCATTCTACAGTGTACAGGTAAAGACGTGGCTGTTAAGAATAAAAACTGTCTCCTTATACGCAGTAGAATCAATGGAACTGTATAACTAGCCGATATTATTCTCTCGTCGTTGATATTGAGTCATGATATGAGTATGAAATGACTGCCTTCAACCTGCTAAGTGTTAATACAGGTATACTCGCCGCACGTTAAGTTGGCGAAAATGAGACCCCTTCACTCCCCCTTTCCGAACGCACGGGATTGGCTGAGGTGTTGGGTGTTGGGACTTGGTTAGGTTCAACTTATTTTAACTTAAGATTAACTTGGTTTTTTTTTATTATAGGATGGCAACACTCAGCAACACTTCCGGTATACTTTTACAGGTGTTTCTTTCTCAGCAGGACTCACTTTAGTAACACACAAGCCAGCGACTGACATGACTGAATATTTACATTATATAGTATAGTGAATAGAAGCAAATATTCATTGTATTTTTATCGATATAGATACAGACGATAGAGCTATGGGAATTATCGTAGTGCTAATTAGTATAGTGCTATGCGGTTATATTCTTAGATGTCAATTACAGAATCTAGTTTAAATGATTGTAAAGAAATGTAACCGAAAGGAATAGTAATGTGAGTTCCTTTACATTTTCTGATAAGGTAAAAGGAAAAAGGAAGATAAGGAAAATAAAGTAGACAATACCACCTGGACATTACAAGGGAGAGAGAGAGAGAGAGAGAGAGAGAGAGAGAGAGAGAGAGAGAGAGAGAGAGAGAGAGAGAGAGAGAGAGAGAGAGAGAGAGAGAGAGAGAGAGAGAGAGAGAAAAGAGAGAGCCAGATAGACAGACAGACAGACAGACAGACAGACAGATAGACAGACAGACAGATAGAGAGAAAAAAAAAAATACCATTGTCATCTCAAGGTTCAATAATGACTTATTTTCCATAGGTACACGGGATGAAGGAAGTTTCAAGACTATATCATAAACAGAGATTTCTGGTACAAAGTCAGAAAAAAAGCATTCCATTATACGCCATCTTCCTAATTTTCCTGCGTATACATTTTCCTAATTTTCCTGCGTATACATTTTCCTAATTTTCCTGCGTATACATTTTCCAAATTTTCCTGTGTATACATTTTCCTAATTTTCCTGCGTATATATTTTCCTAATTTTCCTGCGTATACATTTTCCTAATTTTCCTGTGTATACATTTTCCTAATTTTCCTGCGTATACATTTTCCTAATTTTCCTGCGTATACATTTTCCTAATTTTCCTGTGTATACATTTTCCTAATTTTCCTGCGTATACATTTTCCTAATTTTCCTGTGTATACATTTTCCTAATTTTCCTGCGTATACATTTTCCTAATTTTCCTGTGTATACATTTTCCTAATTTTCCTGCGTATACATTTTCCTAATTTTCCTGCGTATACATTTTCCTAATTTTCCTGTGTATACATTTTCCTAATTTTCCTGCGTATACATTTTCCTAATTTTCCTGTGTATACATTTTCCTAATTTTCCTGCGTATACATTTTCCTAATTTTCCTGCGTATACATTTTCCTAATTTTCCTGCGTATACATTTTCCTAATTTTCCTGCGTATACATTTTCCTAATTACCCTGCGTATACATTTTCCTAATTTTCCTGCGTATACATTTTCCTAATTTTCCTGCGTATACATTTTCCTAATTTTCCTGCGTATACATCAGCTTTTTTTCGGATGAGAATGCCGAAATGACCGCCGATGATTTCCCGAGGCGCTCGAAATACTATTCCTGGCGACAGTTAACTGATAAAAACTTGTACGTTCAGTTTGACCACAAATACCACGTTGATAAGAACAACTAGAGATCAAGAAACCAAGATATCAACTAAGAATCTGTTTAACTTAGCTATCTTAAGAAACTGAATGAATTTAACTATCTGACAAGAATATTAACCCCTTGAGACCGAGAACATAAATTTCCATTGTAATTTGGGTATCATTAGACAATTTTGATAAAGCAATATTTCAATAGATATGACTTGCTTATTATCCTTGTCCACTAGTTAATTTGGTATATTAAGTTACTTTTCGTAATTTTATGGCTAAAAACAGACGATTTTATTTAGCAAAGGAAAGCTCTGGGTGTGAAGGGGTTAATTAAGATACTGAGACAATATAACGTTGATGCCACTGTATTACCGACTATACAACACATTATATACAAAAACAGTGTTGGAAGGCTCTCTCTATATACACAAACAAACACACTTCCTATATACACAAGATATGATTCTAGCGTATAACTAACGTAATCAGAAATGGATATTAATCATAACAAGTCATACAAGTAAAGCAAGGTAAATAATACTAAAGAATATTACAAGCTGATCCCTTGCTATAAGAGGGAAACACTTAGGTACGTTAAAATTAATCTTTGTAAATCTGAAGAATATCCTTTTGAACGGATCGAGGGAGCGAGGGAAGAGGGAGAGGAGACAACAGGTGATAAAGAGTGAATAGAAGAGGAAGAGGGTAATTTTGGTTTAGGAGCACGCGAGGGAGAGATGAAGAAGGGCGAGGGAAGAGAAGGAGGAGGAAGAGGAGGAGGAGGAAGAGGAGGAGGAGGAGGAAGATGAAGTAGTAGGAGGAGAAGAAGAGGAGAGACAAATTGATGGAGTGACAGTATCATTTTCTAGATATTTGAACCCATCGCTGTGAGGAGGACGAGGGGAGGTGTGTGTGTGTGTGTGTGTGTGTGTGTGTGTGTGTGTGTGTGTGTGTGTGTGTGTGTGTGTGTGTGTGTGTGTGTGTGTGTGTGTGTGTGTGTGTGTGTGTGTGTGTGTGTGTGTGCTGAGGGGGTAATAGTGCTTATAGAGAGCAGCATTTACCGTCGCCCTAAGGAGGATGGGGTCGCCTTGAAGTATTGAGTCGCTTATTGCATGAGTAGCAAGTTACTTATTAATGGTGTGTGTGTGTGTGTGTGTGTGTGTGTGTGTGTGTGTGTCTGTGTGTGTGTGTGTGTGTGTGTGTGTGTGTGTGTGTGTGTGTGTGTGTGTGTGTGTGTGTGTGTTGTGTGTGTGTGTGTGTGTGTGTGTGTGTGTGTGTGTGTGTGTGTGTGTGTGTGTGTGTGTGTGTGTGTGTGTGAGAGAGAGAGAGAGAGAGAGAGAGAGAGAGAGAGAGAGAGAGAGAGAGAGAGAGAGAGAGAGAGAGAGAGAGGAGAGAGAGAGAGAGAGAGAGAGAGAGAGAGAGAGAGAGAGAGAGAGAGAGAGAGAGATTAAGATAAAAAAAAAGAATACCATTGTCATCTCAAGGTCCACTAATGACTTCTTTTCCTTCAAATTCAACACAACTCGCTACAGCTACTCAACACTTCCTTCAAAGAAACATCAGAATAAAAAGATATAATTCTAATCCACATGTCAGTCGTTGATTCTTCGTATTCACTAATTTTCTGTTTCTTGCAGCTCTCGGGTTTTTTGCGCTTCCGTGTCTTCGTCTGGGAAGCTTTCGAGGCCGGAGAAAATTGTTCTATATTAGGTATAAGAAAGAGTATAGGGAATAAGAGCATATTATTTTTCAATTTCATGATTTTTGTGTGTGTTATGGCAAGCATAGCGAGCGCACTCAGATCATACTCTTCGAGTCTCTACTTCTACACGATCCTTCTCTCTCAGTCCACTCTCTTTTTTTCCCTCTCATCTCTCTCCTCCTCTCTCCTTCCTTCTAGATCTAATAAATTCTTCTAATCCTTCCTTCATCTTTCATAATCTCACTATATTCTTTCTGCATCTCTCGTTTCTCCTCTCTTCTTCTCTATCTTCGTCCGACTAACTTTTTCTATTTAGTTAATCTGATCTTATTTCTCTTTCTATTTTTTTTTTTTTGAGCATGCGCCTCTCTTCTCTCTCTCTCCTCTCCTCTCTCTCTCTTCTCTCTCTCTCTCTCTCTCTCTCTCTCTCTCTCTCTCTCTCTCTCTCTCTCTCTCTCTCTCTCTCTCTCTCTCTCTCTTCTCTCTCTCTCTCTCCAATGTAGGAAAGAAAGTAACAGAAGACAATAATAGAACAACCTAACCAAACTTAACCCAAATTTTCCTCCGTTCCTTTCTCCTCAAAATAAAAGAGAAAAAAATGGTATAAGAGAAAATTGGACATCTAGCACGTTTATTAGCTACTCTATTATGTATAAGAAGGATCACGTTTACGTATTATTTATATGATAATGAGGATGACAGGGAGTAGTAGTTATTTTTAGTAATTAAGTCTCTGTGTGGCTCCTGGAAAATTATGACAAGTAGAGATATAAATATTAAAATTGAGGTGACTTTGTATATTAATGTCATCATGGAAAGTGTATAGTGAGTGTGTCAGAGTGATGAGGTTTCTTTATCCCATTTACTAAAGATCTGTGATGGAATGCAGTGATGACGTGTCCAGAATACGAAGGTTGAGGAGGTCGCGTAAAGATTGTATTACTAATAAATATTACAAAATGACTATAAATAAAGGAGCGACAGTCCAATCGGGCAAGGAAAGAGTTTCGAGTAAATTTTGTCTCTAAATCTTCAGCACAAGAAAAACCAGCACTCATGTTCAATAATCATCATATATGAAAATAAATTCTAAAAAATATCCCCTCTACAACGAAATATTAATATACGATGATAGTATTTCTTGAACGTTTTTGCAACAATGCGAGAAATTCCCATCAAAGTACACTAGATATATAAGCCAATAGTCCCTTTAAGCCACAAATAAAGTGAAATGTAAGAAGAAATATGTGAACGAAAAATAAGAGAAAAACAAAGCGATGGTTTTCTTGCTCTGAGACAGTGATCTCCCGGAGACAGCAAGGCGGGGGTCTCAGAGCCGCCCGGGGTATTCGGGGAAAAATATATTGTATTGAAAGTTTTATTGCTCCAACATTTCTGTTGCGTCAATCACGATACTGGTGACTGTGCGTCCAAGACAATACACAAGACGCTGCTGTGGATGTGTGTGTTTGTGTGTGTGTGTGTGTGTGTGTGTGTGTGTGTGTGTGTGTGTGTGTGTGTGTGTGTGTGTGTGTGTGTGTGTGTGTGTGTGTGTGTGTGTGGTGTGTGTGTGTGTGTGTGTGTGTGTGTGTGTGTGTGTGTGTGTGTGTGTGTGTGTAGGGGGTGGTGTGTGGTGTGTGCGTGGTGGGCTACGTGGGAAATGTGATATTTTTTTCATAATCAAGAAAGATACAGCCAGTATCATATGGATATATAATTGTTAGATAATGTGTGCATCACATACTTACACACACACACACACACACACACACACACACACACACACACACACACACACACACACACACACACACACACACACACACACACGCACACACTCAAGACACCTCTATATAGGCCGGTCCACATAGCAGCCCGAGAAGTGTCGTCCACACGACGCCACAGTGAAATATTCAAGTCAGGCTGGAAAGGCGAGCACGACAAGCAACGAGTGTGACGACGAGGCGACGACATTTTGCTGCCGAGCAGGAATTTCTGGTTGGCGGCCGAGGGGCGGTGTGCCCCAACACCCCGACAAGCAAAAACCTGCAGCCACAAGGAGCGGCGTGTCTCCCGCCCGTCACTGTGCCGCCACCCTTGAAAACTACATCTCTATATTTTTCCTCAAAATTCAACAATATTGACAATAACCTTAAATCCTAGCTTAATCTTAAACCCTTGTAAATATTTGTGTTAAGAACAGTAACTCTTGATACATAGGAGCAAAGACACCTTGGCATGCCAGGCCCACCACCTGAACCCCTGCAACAGCTGTAAGCACAGGTTGCAGGGCCTCGTGGGTAACTCAGCACTTAGAGAGGCACACGCAAGCCCCGTGTTGACAAGGCAGCCACTGGATAAGTGAAGCGGGGCTCAGGGGAAGGTGTTGGCTGCGGGGAACATAACACGCTACCGAAGACGAGATTACTGAACATCCCGCACTGGGGAGCACATTCATTCTGTCGTTAATAATGGCAGGCCTCCACCTCACGCAGGGCTCGGCGGGGAGGGCAGTGGCGCTGCGGCTCCCACACACCACGACAAGTGTTCCTGCCACCCGGCAACACCCGCCATCACGCCGCCGCCTCCCGAGACGCCTCGCCGCCGTCTCAAAGCAATTCAGAGGAACAAAAAGGCTGCTGCAAACATGACTCGCCGTATATTACTTCCGTCAATAGCACTAGTAGCCACTGCACTAAT
>JACEEZ010019153.1:905000-920000 GCA_016584305.1 Chionoecetes opilio
ATCATTATCAGTCATTATTATTATATAAATTATCATTATTATAATAGTTGTTATTATCATTATTATTATTATCATAATCATTACTATCATTTACTATCATTATCATTACTTTTATCCTATGTATCATTGATGCCCTTGACCTCTTCATTACTAAGCGGCAGTAACAACAACCAAACCAACAACATAATAATAACAATGATAATGATGATTATAAAAATTTCTATAATAAATAATATGTAATTTATATAATTATAAAATAAAATATATTTTCATGAAGGTTATAACTCATTTTAATATTTACATTTTTTTCTTGTTCTTTGTGTATTTTTAACTTTTAATTTGTGAGAATGTGATCTTATTTTATGCATCTTAAATGCGTTGTTAGTTTTGAATTTTTGCTTTTAGTAGTGTTGTTGATATTTTAGATCGAGCTGATAGGAAATGCCCTATGTATTACATGGAAGTATAGTTTTAATGTGAAAATAATACTAAGGCGCCACAACGTTCCCCATATAAATATTTTATAGACACTTGATACTTTTGTTAATTACTGATTAGAGTAAATTTCTGGTCCATGAGTTATTTGGTAAATTATGTAATTTTTGTTCATGTATTTTTGTGGACTATAAAATATCTATCTATTTATATATGCATGTACGCAATAATCTAGTCCAATCCTTCCCTTCACAAAACGTCTACAAAATCCTGAGAGGCGCCGACGCTCCCGCTGCCCTCGTGGAGTCCCTGGGAGAAGGCATCACGCCCTTCATCACGCCCTCCAAACCATGGCTGCACCCAGGATTTTTATCGGGGAGGGCCAGAATTATTTTTTCACAGAATTGTTTTTTCACCAGCCAGTATAGCAAACGCGCCAGATTTCTCGCTAGGCTCTGGATGGTACATTTTTCAGCCATCAGTTGAATCCCTTTTCAGGCCTTATTTCTTATTTCTGCTACTGAAATAATAGTTTTTGTAGTGTTAAGATGCTTGTCCAAGGCATTACGTGAAACATAAATGTGACCAAATCAAGGCACACGGCCAGGTGACGCGCTCAGATTGCTAAACCTATAAGAATTATTTTTACCGACTGTTAATGTATTCTGATTTCTTACATAGATAGAAATTTCGAAGGGGGGGGGGACTATACCCCCCCCCTGGGTGCGCCCCTGCTTCAAACACTTCCTTCACCATGACTACTTTTGGAATCCTTCACTCTACTTCCTACGTCCTTAACCCCTTGAGACCCAGAACGTAATTTCCATTATAAGTTGGGTGCCATTAGCCGATTTTTAGTGACTATAAGCAAAATGTTATAGATATGACCTGTTTAGTATATCCTTGTCCACTAGTTACTTTGGTATATTCAGTCACTTTTCGTAATTTCATGGCTAACAACAGACGATTTTTTATAGTAAAGGAAAGATCTGGGCGTGAAGGGGTTAATACCGCATCCTATTTTCTCCTCTTCCTTCAAAATCTTCATGACCGGCATATTTTTTACTCTGTCACCGCTGTAAGCCATCAATAATGAAGTGACATGCAGCTAATGGCACCATGAATACTTTGGAAATCCTTCACTTTACTTCCTACGTCCTTAATACGGCATTCTATTTTTTCCTTTTCCTTCAAAATCAACAAAACAGGCTACTATTTTTTACAATGTCACCTCTGTAAGCCATCAATAATTAAGCGATAAGCAACTAACATTTCTAACTTCCCTCCAATACATCAAGGGAAAGAAGTGTTTAAGGTTTACGCATGATCTAAGTAGTAGTATCTAGTAGTAGTATATCTAAGTACTACTATTTAGATCATAGGTTTAGGGGAATAGAAGCAAGTATCGGGGGAACGTCAAGTAACGAGGCGTATTTTTACCGTAGAGTGAGTGACAGCGGCCGAGGGAATGTAAACAAGTGTGTCTAGGACGGAGCAGAGGGTCTCGAGGCGCTGAACAGCTATTCTCTTTCTATTTACATTAGTGAATATATGACCTATACCACTTAAGAGAGAGAGAGAGAGAGAGAGAGAGAGAGAGAGAGAGAGAGAGAGAGAGAGAGAGAGAGAGAGAGAGAGAGGAGAGAGAGAGAGAGGAGAGAGAGAGAGAGAGAGAGAGAGAGAGAGAGAGAGAGAGGAGAGAGAGAGAGAGAGAGAGAGAGAGAGAGAGAGAGAGAGAGAGAGAGAGAGGAGAGAGAGAGTATACTAGTGAAAGATATTATAAAGAAAGAGAAGAGAGAGAGAAGAGAGAGAGAGAGAGAGAGAGAGAGAGAGAGGAGAGAGAGAGAAGAGAGGAGGAGAGAGAGAGAGAGAGAGAGAGAGAGTAATCTACTATGTACTACACAATACCAAAACACAGAAAGACATTTAACACACAATACTAATCTTGTTCTGTGTGTATGATCCCCGGCGGATAGAAATGAAAACAAGAGGAGAGAGAGAGAGAGAGAGAGAGAGAAGAGAGAGAGAGAGAGAGAAGAGAGAGAGAGAGAGAGAGAGAGAAGAGAGAGAGAGAGAGAGAGAGAGAGAGAGAGAGAGAGGAGAGAGAGAGAGAGAGAGAGAGCAAGGTGATGTATCCCCGAGCTATTCTGTGTAAGAGGTGAAAAAAGTCCTGCAGGGGAAGAGGTGTAATCTATATGCAAGGGAACAAAGGATAGGAAACAGACCTGGGATACGTCTTGTGGAGGGTGACCACTAGGATAACAGAACATCAGAACATCCGAAAATAAGGAAGCTACAAGAGGCCGCGAGACCTACACGTGGTCGTCCCTGTTTATTCATAGAAATATTCCTTATTCATGAAATAAATAACATCATGTGGATAACAGAAACATCTAATACTTCTTACAATAACAACACACACATTGTTGCGTATGTGTGTCTATAACCAGAAAAAGAATATCAACAGGACACACACTGGGGTCTCCATACACGAATATAATCCGTTCTGGGGATATGATGGGTTTAGTAACACTGTATATACTGCATAAATTAACATAGAGACAGGTAGAACAGGGTAACTAAAGCAGCAGTAACCAAATAAAACAAAATAATGGAAAGTATAGAAAACAAAACCAATGAGGCGTCGTTGTTAGGAAGGCAACACCCCAACACCATCATCTGATCTGATCTGAGGGTAATGGGACTAGCAGGAATAAACTCTTTGTTAGTTATATCTCAAGCCACAAGTCTATCATAGTGTTACCCTTTTCTATCTTGTTGTTTAAGGGTGACTGGGTTCAATCCATTAACATACAGCGTCTATGACTGTAAGGATTGATTGCCAAGGTGTGGTATGGGTAATAAAAAGTAGTCGAGCCGTTTCTTTTAGGCTTGTTAATATATAAGTACCAGTAACGAGGAATACACAATAGTTATCAGCCAATATCCATTACAACGGCATAACATGTTTAAAAAAAAAATATTGTTACTATTAATTTCTAACTATCTTGTTTTGTTGCTCTAACTACTGCACTTTTTTTCAATTGTTATATTTTCGTCAGGCTGTCTTTCTATCTTTTAACAGCTGAAAAAAAGTCAATGATATCCACTGATACAATAACAAGAAGTTTGAACGAGCATGTGGTTATCGCTCCCTTAGATATTACACTTAACCCTTCAAACCCAGAACGTTAATTTCCAGTGTAATTTGGGTACCATAAGACGATTTTTAGTGAATATAAGCAATGTTTTATAGCTATGACCTGTTAAGTATCCTTGTCGACTAACTAATTTGGTATATTTAGTTACTTTTCGTAATTGTATAGCTCGACAACAGACAATTTTTTATAGGAAAGGAAAGATCTGGGGTTAAAACTTGTACAATAAATACAAACGCACAAACATATGGAAGAATGCGTATGATAGAAACTCATATTTGTATATTTATTATTATAACTACTGTAATTTCACTTAATGTATTGGTACAGAGGGAATACAAAATAGCGATTGAAAGTTTCTATACAAGCCAAAACTGAGGAATTAATAAGTACAATAAAGATGTAAACTGGAGTCTGCATCTTTTTCTTCACTTTCTTAACGGTTTGTGATAGGTCATTAAAAACATGAGTAGACATCTATATATAAAAAAAAAACATTCAAGAGGAGTACAATTCTATTTTTTACTGTTAAGTCACTGAAACAAATCCTTCTACAATATTTCACATTTTACTGACTACACGTTTGTTTGTCTTATATACGTCGGTTCTCCAAGCAAGGATAAAGATTTGCAAGCTTTTAATCGCTTTTCTTTGCGGATACTTCTAATACGGTTACGTGACAACAAGTATTTATTTTCCAAACAAACTTTATTTATGATACCGGATTGTCGAGCTTGCGCGCACACACACACACACACACACACACACACACACACACACACACACACACACACACACACACACACACACACACACACACACACACACAAACACAACACACACACAACACCACACACACACACATATACAATAAAACACCACACAACCCGCACACACAGTTCATATTTTATATATTATTCATAGTGTAGGAATGACACGCAACACACACACAAACACACACACACACACACACACACACACACAACACACACACACACACATACACAGTTCATTATTTGTGTATTATTATTATTATTATTATTACTATTATTATTATTTTCACAGTGTGGGAATGATTGTCGAGCCTCGTGGTGACTCCCCTTGCCACTGTGATAGCAATGTGTCCCACTGACCTCTCTTCCCCACACCCTTTCCCCTCTCTCTTATTCTATCACTTTTTCCCCTACACAACACTCCCCACCCTCACGCCCAATCAAACCATCCCTCCCTGCCTCCCCTGCTCCACCCTCGCTTCCCTGACCTTGCCTCCCTACCTACCTCACCTCTCTCCTTGCCTCTCCCTCCCTCGCCACCCTCCTCAATAAAACATGATAATGAGTTGCGGGTGTTTAATATCATCGGAAATATATAAATACATTTGACCCTGAGATAAGCGTTTAACCCAACAAACAAATATGCTGATCGTTCTTAAAGCAATATTTTAAAGGTCACGCAATAGTATGCATTTTTAAAGCGACACTTGCCTTGCTCTGTACCAACCCACCGGCGTGAAGAATTGGCCCAAACGTGTGAATTATGACACAGCCAAATAAGGTCGACTGTCATTTGTTATGCTTAATTTCCCTGTATGTGTACCCGCCGCCGCCCTGTTCCGGCCCTGTTCCGGCCCGCTATCTGGGTGATGGGCGGCGTGCGGCCCGTCACAGGGGACCAATGTATGGTCCCCTTATGCCACGCTGGGTGCGGCGGTGATGCCTCCTTGCTTCTTGGTCCGCCGGGTGCCTGCTTCTACACAGTGCGCCTTGTTGTACCCTCACCACCTCGCACTGACACTACCCTTCTCGCCTGTGTAAATATATAATTATAAATAAATAAATAGAGAGATAGAGAGAGAGAGAGATAGAGAGAGAGAGAGAGAGAGAGAGAGAGAGAGAGAGAGAGAGAGAGAGAGAGAGAGAGAGAGAGAGAGAGAGAGAGAGAGAGAGAGAGAGAGAGAGAGAGAGAGAGAGAGAGAGAGAGAGAGAGAGAGAGAGAGAGAGAGAGAGAGTTTACTAGATACACGTATATACGGGCACACACACATAACATTTATTGTAATAATTTGTATTTCATATTCCTGCCGTTATTTCTTTACGCTGCAGAGATAGGATCTAATATACAGTTCTACGGATAATCCTGAAGAGACAAGAAAATACATGACGTATTAATACATTTTTCACACAGAACTGGCGCCTTCCTGTAAATATCACTCCTAGCAAAACATTTTATCCTTCATCGTAAACAAAACAAATGATGTGAAATTACTAAATATTAAAATCGGAAATATTTCTAATGAATCAAGCTAATCCACTCTTCGTAATGCATAAAACTCAGGTCAGCTGTTGTAAGTGATTTCTAAATGAAGCAGAGAGGTGGTGAGGATAGATAAAATGACTACGAAAAGAAAATATTAAGAAAACATTGCCGAGTTAAAAGAAAATACTAAAAAAACATTGCGAGATTTCATCACGTTCGCTGCATTTTTGTTATATTCGGTTTGTAGAAGAGTATTTGACGGGCTGGAGACACGCATCAGTACAGAACATGTTTGTATCACGTATCTTTTGCGTCACTTAACTGACAAATGACCATGACACTCACATCTCCATGACTTAGTAGAAAATCAGTTTTAACCTTCCCCCGTCCACACACACACACACACACACCTACACACACACACACACACACACACACACACCTACACACACACACACCTACACACACACCTACACACACACACACACACCTACACACACGCACACTACACACACACGCACACCACACACACACCTACACACACACACACACCTACACACACACCTACACACACACACACCTAATACGGAGATAGGTGTGGATTATATACTTAAAAGGCGTTGAAGAAGACAAATTAATCACAGAATCTAATATTATAATTCAAGACTTATGAACTTTAGGCTATCCTCTACACCACAAAATATTACTATTGGAATATTTCTTATGATAATGTGAAAAGAAAATGAATGTACAAACGGACTAATAAAAAAAATCACGCTGACATGCTCATACTAACTAAAACTTGGCAATATACTAATTTTTTTTTTCTTCGCTTCTTGCAGTAATAGTGAAATGTGTTGGTCGCATAGCTTGAGATGCAAAACTTTGTAGAAGGAAATATATATCATTTTTTTCCCCATGAAAATATCTAGGCATATATGTTTTAGTTTTCTTGGGCTAGATAAAATAATACAAGAGAAGAAAGCCTGATGTGTGTGTGTGTGTGTGTGTGTGTGTGTGTGTGTGTGTGTGTGTGTGTGTGTGTGTGTGTGTGTGTGTGTGTGTGTGTGTGTGTGTGTGTGTGTGTGTGTGTGTGTGTGTGTGTGTGCGTGGGTTGTGTGTGTTGGTGGTGTGTTTGTGTGTGTGTTTGTGTGTGGTGGTGTGTGTGTGTGTGTGTGTGTGTGTGTGTGTGTGGTTTGTTGTGTGTGTGTGTGTGCGCTGTGAGAGAGAGAGAGAGAGAGAGAGAGAGAGAGAGAGAGAGAGAGAGAGAGAGAGAGAGGAGAGAGAGAGAGAGAGAGAGAGAGAGAGAGAGAGAGAGAGAGAGAGAGAGACGCAACCTGAGTCACTTATCGAAGCTTGAGTGAGTGAGAAATTTGATAGCGAGGAAGACAACGATGCCAGTTGTCTTTATCCTATAACTGGTGACAGAAGAGAGCAGAGGGAAGCTTTATAATGTTTAAAACGTGTTCCATCATGTTGCATTTGTTATGACAGATTTTTTTTCTGTGTTAATTTTTTATCATAAATTTACAATGAAGAATATTGTTTGTTGGACTTTCTATTTGTGTGGAAAGCATCGCCGCTCTTGAGTCACGGCAGCGAATCTTAAATTTCCCGGACTTTTACCTCATTTCGCAAGCTAGGTTTTTTTTTTTTTTTGACTGCAGTCGCTGAAGATAAAATTTGTGCTTACATTACTGATATTTTTTTTTTACTAAGTTACGTTTTAATTTCTGGTTGATGGATATTTACTTCATATTTTTTTGGCAATACTCTTTCAGACACATGACCTCATCCCAGTCACTCTTTATTTACTGACATTTTCCAGGCTCCCATCCTCAGTTTCTTTCATCCCACGCTTTTATCAACTGCCTTTACCTCGTATTTACCACACTTCTTTGATGGCGTGTTTATCCTCATTCAGCAGGAGCGCCGAGGCCCCAGCACAGCCAGAGCCGAGTTACCACCTTTTCACAAGGCAGCAGCCGTGTTGACTCAGCGCTGTGGGGCTGATCTACCTAATATTTGGGTACACACCACGCAGGAGTCGGCAGGGAGCGCAGATTAAGCTCCTTCCAACTGATACACATAAGTTAGCATGTCAGTTCTTCGTTTTGATGTAGAGAATGGGAGAGAGAAGATAGGAGGAAGGAGGGAAGAAGGAGAAAGGGTTTGGTTTTTGCCTCCCCCTCTTCCTTCTCTTCCCTTTCCTTCTTCCCTGGCTACAGAACGCACTCCGCCGTGAAGCACATCACACTCATATTCCTTGTCGTCCCTCACAAGGCTTTGATAGGAACAGAATCACCGACAAGATTCTGTCTGACTCACTCGACATGTGTTTATTCTTGCCAAATGTTTCACAGTTTATACACAGTTTGTACATAATGTGGGATAGCGCAGGTGTACATATACGTATACTTTGTATGTACAGCAGTGTCTATTACCCACATGTACAGTATATATTATATTTTATTTGCTTTAGTGCTTATATATTAAGTTCATTTCCTCATGTATGTATATTATGTTGTAGTTTTCTTTTTTTTCCTGTATGCCTTTGAGTGAAAATATAATAATAATTATTATTATTATTATTATTAATATTATTATTATTATTATCATCATACGGGTGTGGTTATATTTTCAGTATATTATCTTAATGCAACTTGAGCTATTGGCCATTGGAAGATTTTTTATTCATTCAAGAACTTGACTTTGACTGTTGATGATGCTTCTTTATGACTTCAGAATTCCATATTAAAATATATTCTATAAGTTTGCTATCTGAATTTGTTGATGAAACTTTCAAAACACGTTGTAATTAGTTTTCTTGATATTGAATCTGCATACCTCACTTTCCTCTCTATAGGATGGTGCTTCTGTCCATGGCTTGATGTACTCTAATCCCGGTGTTGTGGTGTTGATATGCGAACACTGAAGAAGTCTTGTGATAAGTCCATTGATATTATGCTCACCTAAAGAGTGTGGAACTGCTTCTAAAAGTAATAATCGCCTTTCTCAGCGGATAAACACGGATTCTAAGGGTTAATTAATATTTTTTACATCCAATATATTATTTCTACGAAGCTGCTCTTACTATTAATTCTTACTTAATTCTTACTACGTAGCTGTTCGGTTAATTACATCCAGTATATTTTTTCTACGAAGCTGCTCTATGGTATGTGGATGATCATTAACTCCTTGAGACCCATAACGTAATTTTCATTGTTATTTGACTACCATTAGACGATTTTAAGATATATACAATATTTTATAGATATGACCTGTTTAGTATCCCTTTCGACTAACTAATTTGGTATATTAAGTCACTTTTCGTAATTTTATGGCTAACAACAGACGATTTTCTATAGCAAAGGAAAGATCTGGGCGTGAAGGGGTCATATAACAGGGCCTTGTAGCTTGTGCCTATACCATCACGCTAATTTTTGTGTGAAGTCCAGATCATTCAGTTCGTGTGGACGTTGGAGAAAAGTTCGCGTCTATTTGATAGAGAACATAAGAACATAAGAAAATAAGTTAGCTACAAGAGGCCGTGAGACCTACACGTGGTAGTTCCTGTTACTTAACACTACCTACATCCACTTTTCATCCCCATCCATGAAATTGTCTAGCCTCCTTTTAAAACTCCCTCAAGATATTGGAGCAGGAATCTTGCATTTCTTAAAGGTTCTACGACAATATCAATAATGCTATGTTGCACTGCGATTCACTGGACCTTCATTGGTTAGGAAACAGTTGACAAGATCGTTAACTAAGCAGACGAAGTTGGGGAGGACCTATGAAGCGATACTAAGCGTCAAAGGTCACAAGAATAAGAAGAATAAGGTGTACATATTGCGAAAAAATATAGTAGGATATACTATAAACACCCATTCTTGTGTCTTTCCTTCCAGAGAGGAGCGTCAAAACACCTTAAACTTGCCTGACCAACGCTCCTTTGGCGGCATTTCTATATATATATATTCTATAAGGGGACTGGCAATAACAAGGATTTTTGTAATATTCTATTCTTTTCTGCCCTAGTACCAGTCCCCTATGTTGGGAATGAAAAATAAACAGGAATATACCATACATTCGAGGGACATTTACTCGCATCCGTCTATAAGGGTAATGAAATGACTACGTACTTCGCTTGTTACTATAGTTTATTTCTTTAACGAGGCAAAAATTCCATTCTATCTTAAGGTCTCATGCTTAAAAGTATGCCTACGTTTACCTGATAATATGGTTAACTATGATAAAATACAACAGAAATTAAGAAGAAGCGTAGTATTCCCTTCTCCTGGCATCGAATAGCAGTCAGTAAGCAGCAAGGGGTCAGGATTGTTTGCCTCGTTAGAAAAAATAGACTATAATAATATGTAGTGTTGTCTGCTAAGTACCCAATCGCCGATGTGACTGTAATGAACAGACGACACAATGCATTAAAAATATCTTCAAGACTATTCACCATTTGATCTCTACTGACAGTAACTTCGTAATTCATATATCTTAAGATCTCTTTAACTTAGCATAAAATCAATGATCTTCTAATACTTTTTTAATTCATTCGGATTATAGGTTCATCGATATGTTTCTTTCTCTTTCTTATTTGTTTTTATTGATGGTTTAATTTAGGTGTCTCTCTCTCACTCTCACTCTCTCTCTCTCGCTCTCGCTCTCTCTCTCTCTCTCTCTCTCTCTCTCTCTCTCTCTCTCTCTCTCTCTCTCTCTCTCTCTCTCTCTCTCTCTCTCTCTCTCTCTCTCTCTAACGTTTACTCTTTCTCGCTGCACATCAGAATCACAGCAAAATCGATATGTGTGTGTCGACGATCCATCATAATTAGTAGAATGAAGGCGAAGGAAACATTGTAAATCACGAGGCAGGAAGCAAACTTGTCGCGTCCCTGTAAGCGTGCAGAAGGGCGACGAGGGGGAGGAACAGTGTGACATAGAGAGTAATAATAGTAAATGAGTAATAGGGAGTGTGTTGAAAGGAATGTGAGTATTAGATAATTATCCTTGGCCCTTGGAGGAAGACACTAGCTGGATGGTGTGTGTGTGTGTGTGTGTGTGTGTGTGTGTGTGTGTGTGTGTGTGTGTGTGTGTGTGTGTGTGTGTGTGTGTGTGTGTGTGTGTGTCTATTCCTTCTGTATCTGTTTTATCAATGACTTTTCAGTTATTTTCACCCTACTATTTCTTTGAGGAAATATTCAAATGGTTGCACGCCACTTATAAGAACCTTTGTAGTGTGTTCATCTTTCACTTTCTTAATGAATACACACACACCAACACACACACACACACACACACACACACACACACACACACCACACACACACACACACACCACACACACACACACACACACAAACACACACACACACACACACCTTAGGAAATAAATGTATCAATAATAGTAAAACATATGCACACTAGATCAATAAATACATAATAAAATGTATAACTAAATGTATAAACACACACACACACACACACACACACACACACACCACACCCCAACACACACACACACACACACACACACACACACACACACACACACACACACACACACACACACACACACACATCCCTATGATTACTTAAAACACGTAAAACGATCAATCATAGTAATCATAGGGTCAGCAAAAGATATCAGATGATCATTTTCAGTGAGTATCAACCCTTAACCTTTGAGACCCAGAACGTAATTTCCATTGTAATTTGACTACCATAAGACGATTTTTACTGACTATAAGCAATATTTTATAGCTATGACCTGTTTAGTATCCTTGTCTACTAACTAATTTGGTATATTCAGTGACTTTTCGTAATTTTATGGGTTTAAACCGACGATTTTATATAGCAAAGGAAAGATCTGGGCGTGAAGGGGTTAAGGAGGAATGTCTTCAACTTTTTTTTCTTGGTATAGACGATTATTTCATTAACTTTATTTCTTTACATCATAATTCATTCTTTTTTTTCCGAGAGAGAGAGAGACAGACAAGAACACTGCGGACGACAAGGGCGACCGCTGGTGTGTGCATAATTCTTGTAATAATGTCATGTCGGGGATTTTCTGCTGTGATGTGTTGACCATTAGAGATTCTCATTTTGTGTTTAATTAACATTTGAATTTGACCCGATGGTAAGTATGTTTTCGGTATCCAATGTTTATTCTAGAGGGAAAAGAGAGAGAGAGAGAGAGAGAGAGAGAGAGAGAGAGAGAGAGAGAGAGAGAGAGAGAGAGAGAGAGAGAGAGAGAGAGAGAGAGAGAGAGAGAGAGAGAGAGAGAGAGAGAGAGAGAGAGAGAGAGAGAGAGAGAGAGAGAGAGAGAGAGAGAGAGAGAGAGAGAGAGAGAGATGAGAGAGAGAGAGAGAGAAGAGAGAGAGATGAGAGAGAGAGAGAGAGAGAGAGAGAGAGAGAATCAGGCACACAAATACACAGACAAAAACAGACACACAAACTGACAAAACTGGCAGAAAAAAAGACAAAACTGACAGACACAGGTAGGAAATAAGCTTTGGTACCTATTATCAAAAGCAAAATGTATCAGAAGCACAGTGTCCCTGGCGCATGGCCGCGATGATGCCCTCCGTCGTCCCCTGCCCTGCCCCAGCCCATCTCATCGACACGCCCCTGCAAGGTACGCCAACACATGGACAGAATGACTCTCGCCCAATGAGCTAGCAGGATGTTGAGCCCAGCCTAGATTGGGTCGGTAAATTGGGAGTCGCTAATGGTGACCACTTTGCCAGGGCTACATCGTGTAATGAAAAGCGCTGGCAACATTTTCACGACACTGCAGCAAAGGATGATGACTGAAAAATAAAATCCAAACTGGTGTATCAGGAGTATTTTGGTACGGTCAAGATGTATATAGGCGATAATGATAGCGGGGGGAAAACGTCTAGAATGTTGAGGTAGTAACTAAGGCCAAAATAGCGGAACACATGAGAGGGGAAAATATTTAGAATCTGTCTTAACACAACCGATGGAGATTTTTCTAGATTAATATGAATTGTTGTTTTTGCTTTGTATAATTTTTTTTATGATTATAGCTATTGATAGTGGTGGTTGTGGTGGTGGTGGTGGTGGTGGTGGCGCAAGAAGGAACGTAAAAAATGCAAGGCAAAATCCTTAGAGTTATTGCCGATGGCGCGCGCACGCTCTCTCTCTCTCTCTCAACAAATAGAGGAAGAGAGAGAGAGAGAGAGAGAGAGAGAAGAGAGAGAGAGAGAGAGAGAGAGAGAGAGAGAGAGAGAGAGAGAGGAGAGAGAGAGAGAGAGAGAGAGAGAGAGGGGAGAGACAGAGGAAGAGAGAGAGGAGAGAGAGCGAGAGGAGAAGAGAGAGAGAGAGAGAGAGGGAAGAGAGAGAAGAGAGAGAGAGAGAGAGTGGATGTCGCAGATCCTAAACATACGTACGGAAAGAAGGCGACAGATACGCAAGATGAGAGAGGAGAGAGAGAGAGAGAGAGAGAGAGGAGAGAGAGAAGAGAGAGAGAGAGAGAGAGAGAGAGAGAGAGAGAGAGAGAGAGAGAGGAGGGAGGAGATGAGAGGATAGGGAGGAGAGAAAAGAGAGGAGTGAGAGGGAAGAGAGAGAGAGAGGAGAAGAGAGAGGAGGGAGAGGAGGGGGGAGGAGGGAGGGAAGAGAGAGAGAGTGAGGGAGAGAGTGGGAAGGAGGAAGGGGAAGGAGGGAGGGAAGGAGGAAAGGGAGGGAGGGAAGAGGAAGGAGAGGGAGGGAAGGAGGAAGGGAGGGAGGGAGGGGGAAGGAGGAGGAGGAGGAGGGAGGGAGGGGGGAAGGAGGGAGGGCGGGTAAGGGGACAAGGGCTTCGGGAAGGGACGTGGGAGTAACGAATGACGTGAAGTGACGGCTGACAAATGGACGTTGGGGAGGGAGGGTGAGAGGGGGGTGAGAGGGGGGGTCAGAGAAAGGGGGGAGGGGGGGGGAGAAAGGGGGGAGGGAGGGGGCAGAAAGGGGGGAGAAGAACAACTACAATGGCGATTTATACGACACCTGGATATCTCGGGGTGGTCGTGTAATGTATATATATGCTTCTACCTTATCCTCTCTCTCTCTCTCTCTCTCTCTCTCTCTCTCTCTCTCTCTCTCTCTCTCTCTCTCTCTCTCTCTCTCTCTCTCTCGCTGTCTGTCTGCCCCGATCTCCTTATCTCATATTTTGCGTTTCTGTCGCATTCTTTCTGTATGTTTAGGATCTGCGACATATCTCTCTCTCTCTCTCTCTCTCTCTCTCTCTCTCTCTCTCTCTCTCTCTCGCCGTGGAAAAACCTGCACAGAAGGAGATAAATGGTAAAATATTATTGCCTTGCGTCCCGCCGTCATTAGTTCCCGTCCAGTGCTCGGGGAGTAATGACGCTCTGCAGACTAGCCGAGACGCGCACCGAATACAAGGAAAAGGAGAAACAAACCCGGAGTTCAATGTATTACTTATCTTTTTCTTTGGCCCACCTCCTCATAATCATAATTTCTTCCATACTATCTATATATCATATCTTATTATCGTTACTATCATTTTAATTTATTACTAGCCTTAGCATTATTATTATTATCAGGAAAAACAAATGCGGACTTCAATGTATTACTTATCTTTTTCTTCCGCCCACCTCCTCATAATCATAATTTTTTACATACTATCTATGTATTATATTTTATTATTATTACTATCATTTTTATTATTATTATTATCAGGAAAAACAAATGCGGACTTCAATGCATTACTCACCTTTTTCTTCCGTCCAGCTTCTCATAATCATAATTTCTCTAATACTATCTATATATCATATCTTATTATCTTTACTATCATTATAATTTATTACTAGCATTATCATTATTATTATTATCAGGTAAAACAAATGCGGACTTCAATGTATTACTTATCTTTTTCTTCCGCCCACCTCCTCATAATCATAATTTCTCTAATACTATCTATGTATCATATCTTATCATTGTTACTATCATTATCATTATTATTATTATCATCAGGAAAAGTAAACAGGAACTTCAAAGCATTTCTTATTTTTATTTCGCCCAGCTGCTCATAATCATAATTCATTCGTCGTATTATCTTACTATTTTATTATAATTACTATCATTATCATTTTTATTATTACCAGAATTACAAAGGCGGACT
>JACEEZ010019153.1:925000-940000 GCA_016584305.1 Chionoecetes opilio
TAACAAACTCTAAAAAAATCATGGAAAACGCAAAAAACCATGTGGACAGAGAGACAAGCATCGCCTCGTAATTATTTCACACGCAATGTTTTTCTCCTCCCCCGTTACAGTTCACACACTCATCGCTGACATACATCACCCGCGTGCACAGGAGCAGGAGGCCCCGCACGCACACGCTGATAGTTCCTGCCCCCGTGTTTTATCACAAAGCGTGTATATTCTGTTTAATTGGACAAGTATACTAATCGAATTTTACAGGAGCAGACGCGACGCCACGGAACTACACCGAAACCTGGAAACTATTTAGAACTTTTGTTAATTTCAGCGAGGCAGTTTTACCTTTTACGTCCATTTTACCTCCGGTGTTCCCAAACTACATACAGCCCACCCGGCCTGCCCCGCCCTGGCCTGCCCTGCCACCTACACCCACAGCCTGCACCTCTAACCATCTCTATTACGACACTGATCCTACCTAAGCAACCTTGTCACTAACGACCCTTCCGAGTCTACACCTTTCCTCATTTACCTGTTAACTATGCACTCTATCATATTTATCGGCTCCCCATACTCCTTATCTCCTCCACTAATATTTATCACCTGTAGATTATTTCTCTCCTTCACTAATATTTATCACCTGTAGATTATTCCTCTCCTCTACTAATATTTCTCACCTGTAGATTATTCCTCTCCTCTACTAATATTTCTCACCTGTAGATTATTCCTCTCCACTAATATTTATCTCCTGTAGATTATTCCTCTCCTTCACTAATATTTCTCACCTGTAGATTATTCCTCTCCACTAATATTTATCTCCTGTAGATTATTCCTCTCCTTCACTAATATTTATCTCCTGTAGATTATTCCTCTCCTACACTAATATTTATCTCCTGTAGATTATTCCTCTCCTTCACTAATATTTATCTCCTGTAGATTATTCCTCTCCTACACTAATATTTATCACCTGTAGATTATTCCTCTCCTTCACTAATATTTATCTCCTGTAGATTATTCCTCTCCTACACTAATATTTATCTCCTGTAGATTATTCCTCTCCTTCACTAATATTTATCTCCTGTAGATTATTCCTCTCCTTCACTAATATTTATCTCCTGTAGATTATTACTCTCCTACACTAATATTTATCTCCTGTAGATTATTCCTCTCCTACACTAATATTTATCACCTGTAGATTATTCCTCTCCTTCACTAATATTTATCACCTGTAGATTATTCTCTCCTCACTAATATTTATCCCTGTAGATTATTCCTCTCCTTCACTAATGTTATCACTCTGTAGATTATTCCCTTCCTTTACACTAAGTTTCCTCCTTAGATTATTCTCTCCTACATAATATTATCTCTGTAATTCATCTCTCTACACTAATATGTATCTCCTGTAGATTATCCTCTCTACACTATATTTATCACCTGTAGATTATTCCTCTCCTTCACTAAAGTTTCTCCGTAGTTATTCCTCTCCTTCACTAATATTTATCACCTGTAGATCATTCCTCTCCTTCACTAATATTTATCACCTGTAGATTATTCCTCTCCTTCACTAATATTTATCACCTGTAGATTATTCCTCTCCTTCACTAATATTTATCACCTGTAGATTATTCCTGTCTTGAACTGGAGTCTGGGTTAACCTGACTCAACCTTATAATCTGATTCTAGTATAATAATTGATGTAACAGGTGATTCAGCCCTAAAGAAATGAAGAACACATACACGCAGATACGTATAATGAATAAGAGACAACCTAATATAAGCTGGTTAACTAACTGAGTAACTAACATGGATACATCTTAGCTTCTCAGGTGACCAAATAATTATCCCTTATAAGTGTTAATACGGAATAGAAATGTCAGCCAATACATTTCAAAGCTTACCAGTGAATATACAACTTAATTTAGTCTTGTATTCTTAGTCTTTATTTTATTTTTAGTCTTGTATTATAAAATATACTCAAATGTAGTGGACATGTTATTGACCTGATAAGCCGCGTAGCACTAAGGACCACAGTGTGTGAAAGGTGAAATCATCCAAGGCAGGAGAGACAGTCAAGATATGTAACACTAGAGCCATGGCAGGAGAGACAGTCAAGATATCCAACACTAGAGCCATGGCCGGAGAGACAGTCAAGATAGGCAAAACTAGAGCCATGGCAGGAGAGACAGTCAAGATATGCAACACTAGAGCCATGGCAGGAGAGACAGTCAAGATATCCAACACTAGAGCCATGGCAGGAGAGACAGTCAAGATAGGCAAAACTAGAGCCATGGCAGGAGAGACAGTCAAGATATGCCCAACACTAGAGCCATGGCAGGAGAGACAGTCAAGATATGCAACACTAGAGCCAAAGGCAGGAGAGACAGTCAAGATAGGCCAACACTAGAGCCATGGCAGGAGAGACAGTCAAGATATGCAACACTAGAGCCATGGCAGGAGAGACAGTCAAATATGTAACACTAGAGCCAGGCAGGAGAGACAGTCAAGATATCCAACACTAGAGCCATGGCAGGAGAGACAGTCAAGATATGTAACACTAGAGCCAAGGCAGGAGAGACAGTCAAGATATCCAACACTAGAGCCATGGCAGGAGAGACAGTCAAGATATGTAACACTAGAGCCATGGCAGGAGAGACAGTCAAGATAGGCAACACTAGAGCCATGGCAGGAGAGACAGTCAAGATATGCAACACTAGAGCCATGGCAGGAGAGACAGTCAAAATATGTAACACTAGAGCCAAGGCAGGAGAGACAGTCAAGATAGCAACACTAGAGCCAGGCAGGAGAGACAGTCAAGATATGCAACACTAGAGCCATGGCAGGAGAGACAGTCAAAATATGTAACACTAGAGCCAAGGCAGGAGAGACAGTCAAGATATCCAACACTAGAGCCATGGCAGGAGAGACAGTCAAGATATGCAACACTAGAGCCATGGCAGGAGAGACAGTCAAGATATCCAACACTAGAGCCATGGCAGGAGAGACAGTCAAGATATCCAACACTAGAGCCATGGCAGGAGAGACAGTCAAGATATCCAACACTAGAGCCATGGCAGGAGAGACAGTCAAGATATCCAACACTAGAGCCAAGGCAGGAGAGACAGTCAAGATATGCAACACTAGAGCCAAGGCAGGAGAGACAGTCAAGATATGTAACACTAGAGCCAAGGCAGGAGAGACAGTCAAGATATGTAACACTAGAGCCATGGCAGGAGAGACAGTCAAGATAGGCAAAACTAGACCCAAAGGCAGGAGAGACAGTCAAGATATCCCAACACTAGAGCCAATGGCAGGAGAGACAGTCAAGATATCCAACACTTAAGCCGATGAGGAGACAGTCAAGATATGTAACACTAGAGCCATGGAAGGAGAGCAGTTCAAGATAGGCAACACTAGAGCCATGGCAGGAGGGGACAGTCAAGATATGTAACACTAGACCCCAAGCAGGAGAAAACAGTCAAGATATTCAACACTAAAACCCAGGGCCCAGGAGAGACAGTCAAGATATGTAACACTAGAGCCAAGGCAGGAGAGACAGTCAAGATATGCAACACTAGAGCCAAGGCAGGAGAGACAGTCAAGATATGTAACACTAGAGCCATGGCAGGAGAGACAGTCAAGATATGCAACACTAGAGCCATGGCAGGAGAGACAGTCAAGATATGTAACACTAGAGCCATGGCAGGAGAGACAGTCAAGATATGTAACATTATACAGGCGATTATGAGAAGAATAAAAATCTTCTGGGAGAGTGATATTCGAGGTCATCTTCTCAATGACAATTGTTTTTTTCTTACAACATTATGAAAGTGGCCAGGAGGGAAAAATAGAACCTCTTGTTGTCAGTCCCTGTACTATAACGATTAGTAAGAACATTTTGCAGAGGCTTGACTAATTTCGTATTGAAGGTGTCTTGATAAGAGGGCAAATTATTTCCCTTTTTCCTCTTCTTTTAACCTCTTCCTAGTTCTTCTTTCCCCCCCACTGTCTGTCCCTTGTGCAAGCTAGGGAGTTTAAGGAAAAGCAATGGTTACCTCGCACTTCTTTACATTAAAAAATGACATAATAACTGCTAGATTGAGCGGCCGTGGAAGACTATAATAGAGAAAATAATCTAATGGCTTTGAGAAGGATGCATAATATAATAGAAAAGAAACTAATGGCATTGAGAAGGATACATAATATAATAGAAAATAATCGAATGGCTTTGAGAAGGATACATAATATAATAGAAAAGAAACTAATGGCTTTGAGAAGGATACATAATATAATAGAAAATAATCTAATGGCTTTGAGAAGGATACATAATATAATAGAAAATAATCTAATGGCTTTGAGAAGGATAAATAATATAATAGAAAAGAAACTAATGGCTTTGAGAAGGATACATAATATAATAGAAAAGAAACTAATGGCTTTGAGAAGGATACATAATATAATAGAAAAGAAACTAATGGCTTTGAGAAGGATACATAATATAATAGAAAATAATCGAATGGCTTTGAGAAGGATACATAATATAATAGAAAATAATCTAATGGCTTTGAGAAGGATACATAATATAATAGAGAAAATAAACTAATGGCTTTGAGAAGGATAAATTATAAAATAGAGAAAAGAATCTAATGGCTTTGAGAAGGATAAATAACATAATAGAAAATAAACTAATGGCTTTGAGCAGGATAAATAATATAATAGAGAAAATAATCTAATGGCTTTGAGAAGGATGGGACTACAATTGACTGGTACATCAATGTGATAATCATGTGCCTTATTATTCCTGGAAGAGTTATGGCTGAACACGAAGATACGATGTTCCAGTGAGTCTTGTACTGTGGCTAAGTAACGTCAAGCACCGCGTTGGAAGGTCTTTATAAGTCTTGATTTCTCTACCTACAGTGTATTTAAACTGTACTAGTTCTGTATTTACCTGTAGTTGTGGTATACAGGGTACTAGTGTATTTAAACTGTACTAGTTCTGTATTTACCTGAAGTTGTGGTATACAGGGTTCTACAGTGTATTTAAACTGTACTAGTTCTGTATTTACCTGTAGTTGTGGTATACAGGGTACTAGTGTATTTAAACTGTACTCGTCCTGTATTTACTGTAGTTGTGGCATTATACAGGGCACTAGTGTATTTAAACTGTACTCGTTCTGTATTTACTGTAGTTGTGGCATTATACAGGGCCTGAGCTATATTCGTAAAGGTCTGTCTCCGTATCTGTATTCATCTAGTTTTTCCTTAGATTAATGCCCGCATCTTGCCTCTATCACCTTCTTTTCTGTAATAAGGATAATGAGGAGCTTTTATATCGTATTGAATGCAAAGAACATAATTAATACAATGGAATCCTCACATGAAGCACCATAGAACTATAGTAATGTGTGTTTGCCGACAATAAATACTTAACACTTCATGATAAAAACTTGACGAAAGGAAAGTAAGACATTCAAAATTTTGACTCACAAGATAAGTTGTTCAAAGATAATTCAACAATTGTTACTTAGAAATTGATGTGTTCTGTTCTTATTTACCCCTTCACGCCCAGATCTTTCCTTTGCTATAAAAAATTGTATGTTTTCGAGCTATAAAATTACAAAAAGTCACTTAATATACCAAATTAGTTAGTGCACAAGGATACTAAGCAGGTCATGTCTATAAAATATTGCTTATATTACACTAGAAATCGTCTAATGGTGGGCAAATTACAATGGAATTACGTTCTGGGTCTCAAGGGTTAAATCTTCCCTCTGGCACATTTTTTTTTTTTGCACTGATAAAGCTTATGGCATCTATTGTGAATTACTGATGATGTGACTAACACTATCGTCTCAGAAAAACGGTAATGGGCTACCCTACCCCCCTTTCTATAATCCCTTACTGTCTGCTTTATAGGGACTGGCAGCTAGCGTCCTTTTTGATACATTATTTTGTTCCTTGCCCAGTCGTTTGTAATTTATTAAAATGTATATATAGGTAAGGTAACATAATAGCCCAAAGTAAGCTAACTTAACCTAATCTTTACTTTTCTTCTTCATAATTTATTTACGATTACCGCTTTGCTTCTCAGAACTCGCCCTATCAATCATATTTGAAAAAAGAAAAGCGTAGATTTAAAAAAAAATAGAGAAAACTGGTTCACAAATAGGGTGGTGAATGATTGGAATGGCACAGTAGACAGGTGGTTAGTGCGGAGTCATTAAAGAGCTTTAAAAGGAGGCTAGATAAATTCACGGATGGGGATGAAAGGTGGATGTAGTTAGTGTTAAGTAACAGGAACTACCTCGTGTAGGTCTCACGGCCTCTTGTAGCTGCCTTATTTTTTTATGTTCTTATGTTATAATTTGGGGTTTGAACTATATTTTGCACGCAGGGTCAACTACCACTAAGGGAATTCAGCTCCCTCCCATCACACTGACTCGAATCAACAAATAAGTACCTTGATTACTCCTGAAATTACCAGAGCAATGCAATGACCTAGAATCCAAAGATACTGAAAACATTATTTGTCTACCGTCAATAACACTATAGTCGTCATTGCACTAATGTCGCCAGGTACCATATATTACGAATTTTAGCATCACTGCCGATTTGTAGGTGCCACTGAAGAGGCATGTACAGTAGTTTATATTATGTACATGTCTTTAGTGGCACATATAAATCTGCAGTGATGCTAAAATTCGTATTATATGGCGCCTGGCGACATTAGTGCAGTGGCGACTATAGTGTTGTTGACGGAAGGAATCTAAGGTTAAAAAGGCATGGACTGACACGAACAGCACGCCAATCAAGACATGTTTTCACCCATTACTCGCATCCCTCAGGATATATACCAGACGTCATCAACCAAGAGATTCAAAGTGGATAGTTAAGGACAATGACGTATATTAGAATGATGATTAAATGATCGGTGAATATATGTATTTTATGTTAACCCCTTCAAGCCCAGAATGTTCCTTTGCTATATAAAATCGGCTGTTTTTAGCCATAACATTACAAAAAGTAACAAAAAAAAAACAAATAAGCTAGTGGACAAGGAAACTAAACAGGTCATATCTATAAAATCATCCATATATTCACTAAAATCGTCTTATGGTAGCCAAATTACCATGGAAATTACGTTCTGGACCACAAGGGGTTAAGTATCCTTTTTACGCCTCGCTTTCAGGCAGTTGGATTATTATGAATCATTATTTTGCGGCTTCGAAGATATCGTGTGCGGTGATGGCAGCGGTAACATGGAGAGACATAATGACTGCTACACACACTGGCTCTTGGTATTATTTTCTACTGATTTATATTTTCCCTGTGCTAGTGTAAAGACAGTTGCATTATTATCTAAACTAATCACTACAAACTTGGAGATGAAAAATACAAGACACTTTAACCCCTGGAGGCCTAGAACGTAATTTCCATTGTAATTTGGCGACCATTAGACGATTTTAATTAATATAAGCAATATTTGATAGATATGACCTGTTTTGTATCTTTATGCACTAGCTAATTTAGTATATTAAGTCACTTTTCGTAATTTTATGGCTAACAACAGACGATTTGATATAGCAAAAGAAAGATCTCGGCGTGAAGGGGTTAATGTGTCTTGATATGTACACAAACACATATTTAGAATGATGAATTTCCGATGGAGGTCCAATCCATGGAAAACTGGCTATTATTGGCATTTTACACAAATACGATTTCCATTTTATGCGTTGCAGTCATGGAATACTAGACTACTTAGAAGAAAAATCCATTATATGCGTTGATACAATTTCTGCATGGGAAATCATACACTCATGAGGCAGATTCATATCTACTAATCAGGGTAGAATAAGAAGTAACGGATTCAAGCTGGAAAAACATAGATTTAAAAAGGAAATAGGGAGAAACAGGTTCACAAATAGGATGTTGAATGATTGGCATGGACTAAGTCGTCAGGTGGTCAGTGCGGAGTCAATAGGGATCTTTAAAAGAAGTCTGGATAAATTCATGGATGGGGAAGAGAGGTGGATGTAGGTAGTGTTAAGTAACAGGAACTACCTCGTGTAGGTCTCACGGCCTCTTGTAGCTTCCTTATTTTTTTATGTTCTTATGATTCGGTTGTTACTTTCCGAAATGCATTTATACATTTATATATTCTAGAGCTCGCCAGGCCAGCCGTGTGACGAGAAGCCGCATCAACGAAGAGGACAGTTACTCCTTTATCCTTCCTTTACCAGCCTCTCAGCGACATTGCTCCTAAACAAAATTGATGATTTGTGTTCAGCCGGTTTTTGTTATCCTTCGTTATCATGGGAGTCACTAAGTCACATACCATCATTGTACGTGGTCATTGTTCACTTTTTGTCTTGTCCTAATTAAATCAATATGTCATGCCAGCTCTGTTGTGATTGCAATAGGAGTACTGTATGATTGCTCTAGTACTTTCCATGGCAGCTACAAGATCAAGTGAATCATTTTGACTGAGTAGAAATGGAACAAAATCATAGCAATTACCACGAGCAATCATGGTATGTGACTACGAATACGAGCATAAAACCTATGAGTGTTCTTATTTTTGTTTGTAATTTGCATCACTTATCATATTCTATTTCATAACATTGACTGCTGACCTCAATACATGTCACCAGTGGCTCTCTGCATGAAGTCAAGGCGGCCTTACATACACCGTCTTGAGCACTGCATGGCTGCCTGTGTAGAGCACCTTACTATGTTTGTGAAGTAACATATGCAATGGCTCCAGGTTGTTATGTGTCTGATATTTGTCATAAGTAACAAGGCGTCACCTTCGCCCTCTCTATTAACTCCTAATGCATTGTTCAGAGCCCTGGCTGCGTCCTCTCAGTAAGAAGCATAAAACAGTGATGGGTTTGTCCTGTCTCACTTGTATGCGGTACTATTTTTTATTTAATGGAAGATATTTAAGAAACTTCCTCAACCATGATGTGTACGTGTGCTACAGCAAGAAAATACAAGAAACATTTAAATTATCATAACTATCGTGAGCCTTTGTATCAATGACAACACACACAATGAACGCGATCCGGGAAAAATGTGCTTCCATCTTTACCATGCACGTGTTTGTCTGACGGAGAGTCATTTGACACTTTTAGACCCGAGGCAAGGACACAGAACACTTTTATCTCCTGACCAAGAGATTCATGAGTCAGTATCTCTCTCTCTCTCTCTCTCTCTCTCTCTCTCTCTCTCTCTCTCTCTCTCTCTCTCTCTCTCTCTCTCTCTCTCTCTCTCTCTCTCTCTGTGTGTGTCTGTCTGTCTGTCTGTCTGTCTCTCTCTCTCTGGGTTTGTTTCTCTCTCTCTCTCTCTGCGTCTGTCTCTCTCTCTGGGTCTGTTTCTCTCTCTCTCTGCGTCTGTCTCTCTCTGTGTCTGTCTCTCTCTCTCTTCTATCTTTCTTCTCTCTCTCTCTCTCTCTCTCTCTCTCTCTCTCTCTCTCTCTCTCTCTCTCTCTCTCTCTCTCTCTCTCTCTCTCTCTCTCTCTCTCTCTCTCAGGTGCACGTTCCTCATCACAAAACCTACTTTGAGGTATTCCTTCCCCCGATTATCTCTATTGGAATTAATGTCAAGAAAATCTACATCAAGTCGACATTCTAACAGTGGGTAAAAAAAGTACGTAAGTGCCCTCAAGAATCTCGTTCACGTGTTCTAGAAATGGCTTTTTAATGACATTCTTCTATGATACTTACGTGAAATATTTCTCTCCTTAGTCATTTTCAAATTTAGGTGGATTTGTACATGAATTTATAGGGATATATAAAGTGATAAAAATTGTACAGCTCTAAAAATACCTATGCTACATGTTACATTCTCCTGTGACGCAAGTGTACTGAAAATTTTTATTATATTTTTGATACGCCTTCGAGTGGTTAAATATTTGCTTTTCAAGAGGAAAACAATGATAGCCGAGAGAAAGAGAAAAAGAGAGAAAAGAGAGAGAGAGAGAGAGAGAGAGAGAGAGAGAGAGAGAGAGAGAGAGAGAGAGAGAGAGAGAGAGAGAGAGAGAGAGAGAGAGAGAGAGAGAGAGAGAGAGAGAGAGAGAGAGCATAATAACATAAGCTGCGAAAGGCCAGTCAACCTGCACAAGATATCGCCTGATTTCATACAACCAAGACTATAGTCACCACTGCACTAATGTCGCCAGGCGCCATATATTACGAAGTTTTGCATCACTGCAGACTTGTATGTGCCACTAAAGAGGCATGTACAGTAGTTTATATTATGTACGTGTCTTCAGTGGCACATACAGATCTATAGTGATGCTAAAATTCGTAATATATGGCGCCTGGCGACATTAGTGTTATTGACGGTACAGTTGTCCAAGATCTTGACGTTATAATTTCCAACGACCAAATACCAAATCAGCATCGTAAGGAAATGGTTACAATTGTTAATGGAATAGTATAGGATTTACTGGCAGCACATTTGATCAGTTTATAGATTTGTCCAGTTTTCTCTTTTTTCTCTTTTCACCACTCACTACCTTGTTCCGCTCTACCTGTATAAAATGTTCATGACAAACTTCAACTTTGCCCTCGCTTCCTTATTTGTAGTAGATTATGGAAGTGTAGTCTGTTCGACCTCCGTGAACATCCTCGTTTGAACTGTTAATGTTGACTTTACATTTGTTTTTATTCCTTTCTTGGTATTCTTCCTCCTCCTGGTTTCTGAAGTGGTTAGTGAGAAGTTGGCGCAAAGAATTATAAAAGGAGAAAGGAGTAACTATGGCGTATCAGTGTGTATATGATGAAGTGTTCGTGTACAAAATACGTAAGTGAAGATTGAAACCTATAAAGAGTGTGTAGGGTGTAAGCATACAGCGCGTGTACTGTGTAGATACAGACAAGAATAAGGATGTACAGCATGGATATAATATCAATACATTTTGCTCAAATACATGCAGTCAACGGAAAGCATTACATTTTCTTAAAACTCTCAAATTCAACCTTTTGAATTAACGACCGATCATTTTTTTAAAGTATAGTATAGCACAAATATTCGTCTATTCAATTCCTCGAATGTAATATTGGTTATATTCCAGCCAGGCATTGTACGCCATGAGCACAACACTCCCCACAGAGGTACAGGGGCCCACGGGATCCCACGAGGTGAATATCAAAAGGTCTCAACATATCTTCATTTCCTCTTCCATCACATATATAGGAGAATGTTCGACAGCGATTTCTTGTTCATCATCGGATGAGGATTCGCTTCCACTACTCAGCTCCTCGCTCTTAATTAAACCCACCGCCGAAACAATTTCCATCATATTGCTGCGGGCTGCCCAAAAGCGCCTTGTCAGAGCCAATCTCCTGCCCATACCATCGTGTGTCAGGCATGGGCTGATTACATCGCCGTCTTCATGCTGGGCAGGGCCATTTATGGGTTGAGGGCCGCCATCACCAATTCGCCTGCCGCTACAGGCCAGTGGCGTGAGGCCCTGTTTTTCTCCACTGCTCTTCAGCCTACCTCCCTCCAGGCGGAAGGAGGGGACTGCTTTGTTATCATTCTGGTTTTCTTCAGAATCTTTCGAGGTCGACAAGGGTAATTTCCGCCGTTAAAACGGGGATCCCGCACACCAGGCACCTCACCCTGACTCACCACCCCAACGCACACCTGACCACCCCCACACACACCTGACCACCCCCACACACACCTGACCACCCCCACACACACCTGACCACCCCCACACACACCTGACCACCCCCACACACACCTGACCACCCCCACACACACACCTGACCACCCCCACACACACCTGACCACACCCACACACAACTGACCACACCCACACACACTTGACCACCTCCACACACACCTGACCACACCCACACACCTGACTACACCCACACACACCTGATCACACCCACATACACCTGACCACACCCACACCCACCTGACCACACCCACACACACCTGACCACACCCACACACATCTGACCACCACCCCACACACCTGTCCACACCCACACACACCTGATCACCCCCACACACACCTGACCACACCCACACACACCTGATCACACCCACACACACCTGATCACACCTGACCACACCCACACACACCTGACTACACCCACACACACCAGATCACACCCACACACACCTGACCACACTCACACACACACCTGACCAGTGACGGTGAGTCGGATTGAAGTAGTAGGCTGGCGGACCGGGGCGGCCTAGGGTTATGACTCGGAATAAAAAAAATTGCTTGCTATGAAATTTAATGAACATTTTAGTGCACATTACAAAAAACTTAAGTGATTCCGTTCAATTTTAAAAATATGTACCCCACACAAGCTTAGAAATCTTTGAAATTTTCTAATATCAGTAATGGTATATTACATTGCACAAACTACACATTGTTGGCAGCAACAAACTTTAGATCTAAATACTTGTCTTTTTTGCATTTTTCACCCAGCTCTTCCATCACCTTCACAGCCCTCTCGGCAATCATATTAGAGCGAGGTACATCAAGCAGTGATGGTGCCCTGATCCAGTGAGTTTTCAAGCACTTCAGGGCACTGGCACATCCCAACTTTGTGATGCCGAGGAGGAGGTTGTCATAGGTTGTCTCCTTGAATTTTTGAGCACTGAACCAGGCTTCTTGCCACTTTTCAGCAATGAAACATGCTGGAAGCTCCAAAACACTGCGCCATGATGGCAGTAGAAAGTATGCAATGAGGGTATAAGTAGCCCTCGAGTTCCATCGGGCACTGTGTAGCGAAGGCAGCTTCCTCCACTTGATGACCGGGAACGCAGCGTGCTTCTTACAATGCTGGAATGCCTTGCAGAGTTCATACAAGAACTTGAAGTCGTCCCTCCAGCCGGGGTTCTCGTCCACATCCATTTCTGTTTCTGCCTTGTACTCACTTTGTAGTTCTTTGTAGTTTTCCAACAGTTCATCGATGAACTTGTAGTTCAGACTCGGTTTGGTCGTCGTTTTAGAACCGTAGAAGTCCAGAACGTGTTTCAATATTCTGCCCAATATGTGATGCTGACATCCAATGTATTGAGGTACCTCTAAACCTTTTCCAGCCATAGCTCTCTGTATTCTCACAACAACGCCATTTGATCGTCCAGTGTTTACGGAAGTTGTGTCACATATGATCATTCTAATGCTTGACCAGGCATCATATTCATCAATAATTTTCTCCAGTGCATCATATACATCCTGAGAAGATCCGCTTTTGCACCGTGCAACTCCAAGTTTAATCTCTCTAGTTGCACTTTTGAGGCAGACTACATGATACTCATGTTTTAAAAGTCTTTTGCCATCAAAGTGAAGACAAAAGTCCTTCTTCTTCTTCAGAAGAGATTTGATTTCATCCTTCATTTTTTCTGCAAATCTGACGACTCCGCGCCAGACACCTGATTGTGTGGGTGTAGGAAGAGCCACACCTTCTCCGAGACTTTCACAGACTTTAGATGCTTTATTGGTGGATAAAGACTGACGAGTCACCAATTTTGTGGCCATGGTTTGTGGCCACCAATTTTTGTGGTATGTCGCAGATGGTTTCTTTCTCATGGTTGGCTCTGGCTCATCATCAGAGCTGCACTCTGCTGCGCTGCTCACTTTGTTGCTTGAGGTGCCAGATTCATTTTCCGTATTGGATATACCAGCGATCTGCTCATGTGGTAATGGAACATGTCTCTGTCTTTTTGAAGGATGCACAGATAAATTTGGTGCAGGCTTATGAGTGGTATATCCCACCTTCCCACCTGATTCCTTTTGTTTGTGATAAAGCTCTTTATCCTCGCGGCGACAAAGCCAAGCACCATCAACTTTAGTGATGTCAAATATGCTGTCTATATCATTAAAAAAGTCTTTTTTCGGTCTCCGTTGGTTCTTCTCATGCAAACCTATAAGTTTGGTCAGTCGTGCATTTATGGCTTGCTGACTAAGAGTGGGAAAGCTGAGTTTTTCCCACAACAGAGTTAATTTATTGACAATCCGTTGCATTCTAGTATTTTTCAATTTCTCCTCTGCCAGTAATGTGTGGTATCTTCCCAAAATATGTCGCTTTAGAGGTAGCCTGGTGTAACTTGACAAGCATTCAACACAAGGAAGGTCACGCCGCCTTGTATGGACGGCTAATGGTAGATTTGAAGCCCATTTTCGTGCATTCTTTTCAACTGTGTCACTAGATCTGAAGTATGACATTTCTCCTATGAGGCTGAAATACAAGAAATATAAATCGTTGTTAGAAGTGCAAAGCACTATACCCAACGAAGACTTTACCAGTTACAACTTGCATTGAAATTACGATTTTTTCATAAAATTTTATGTTAAATAGAGGACCTCACCATAACATAGTGAAAATTCAGCAATATAAGTGCCTCGGTGGGGGAAATATTTTCATACAAAAGAACAATAACTATAACTAATATGATAAGCATATGAAACCTCATCGCTTAACATAGCAGGAATTTTAAAATTCGAAAAAAATATGTTTTAGTCATAACCCTACGCGGGAGCGACCACACTCACACACACCTGACCACACTCACACACACCTGATCACACCCACACACACCTGACCACCCCCACACACACCTGAACACACCCACACACACCTGACCACCCCACACACCTGACCACACACACACACACCTGACCACACCCACACACACCTGACCACCCCCCCACACCTGATCACACCCACACACACCTGACCACCCCCACACACCCACACACACCTTACCACACCCACATACACCTGACCACACCCACACACACCTGACCACACCCACACACACCTGAACACCCTCACACATACCTGACCACACCCACACACACCTGACTACCCCACACACACCTGATCACCCCCACACACACCTGACCACACCCACGCACCTGACCACCCCCACACACACCTGACCACACCCACACACACCTGATCACACCCACACACACCTGATCACACCCACATACACCTGATCCCCACCCACACACACCTGACTACA
>JACEEZ010019153.1:947500-957500 GCA_016584305.1 Chionoecetes opilio
AGTAAGTGGCTTTGTGATGATATAGAATGACGGCTTTAGTAATGAGAGAACAGAGATTTTAGTCATTGAAAATTTGAAATATCTACTCGCTATCTAAAGAAAATGAAGTCACCAACTTCCTTTCCCCGCGAGTGTCCTGGCGAGCACACTGACCTAAGATGCCCAAGCCAGAAAAAAATGATAAAAGAAAAGAAAAGAAAAGAAAACAAATATGGAAAGATAGCCTCCTTTTCAGACAGATTTTTCTCTCTTTTTCCCTTTCAGAATGCCCTCACTCCACAAACACACTTGTGGCACTTGTTTTGACACGAAAGGTTACACGAGACGGATTGTAGGACAGCGTGCCCCGATAACCGACACTTAGATTAGTAAATTAAAAGATTAGATCGGAGAATGGCGGATCTGACGTTTGTTATTTTGATTTGTCAGTTTAGCCGGCATCCTCAAGGGAAGAATGCCTCTGATGTTTACAAGTTCAGGCCGTTTCAGGTGCAGTTGTAGCCGCGATGGGTGGAGGAGTGCGCGGGCCGATGTGTCCCGCCCTTGTTGCCGTCGAGCGCAAAGTGTTTCTGAAGCAGGAACACTTTTTCATGGATGTACGACACGATTTTTTCGATTACTGCTGAAGCGTTCTACACAAACCTATCACTTACAGCCCAGATCTGTTTTTATTGACATATATTTTCTTTCTTATTTTTACAGCGGCAATAAAAGGCGCGTAACGGAGTAATGCTAAGCAATCAATTGGGTGTCATAAAAACTTCTTGGATAAAAAAAATGGATGTTTTCTTAATTATGTAGAGTAATAATCAACATTTCTGAATCTTCTTTAAAGGAAAGCAATGATATTTACACACACACACACACACACACACACACACACACACAACAAACCAAATATATATATATATATATTATTATATATATATATATATATATATATATATATATTAGTGTGTGTGTGTTGTGTGTGTGTGTGGTGTTGTGTGTGTGTGTGTGTGTGTGTGTGTGTGTGTGTGTGTGTGTGGGTTCACGTCATAGCTATGGATTTTTTGCAGTAATTTCTCGAAATCGTTCATAATAATCGGCAATGATGCAAACAATGGATTAAGGAAAGATCTGTTCCTATATTAAGTTTGTCTTGCATGGCGACAAATATTGCCGCAAACTTTGTACATTGTATTGAATTCATTCACCTACCGAAGTGCAACACAATAATACTTTTAAGATAGTTATTTTATTTTTAATAGTTGACCTCGATGCATGCGATAATATAGGTAAAAGTTTATGAATCAACAGAATACGAAGAGAACTGTTCTTAATCTGAGGCTTTTATAATGTCTGCAGTGCTCTCCGCCCTTGTGTTGCCTTCCTAATACCCATTATAAAGATACTGAAGTCTGCAAACGCTAGTCAGTCCTTATAGACATACAAAAAATCCAAAACACAAGCAACACCACATAATTCCTACCACACCACACACACACACCATACCAGCACCATAGCCAACCACACCACACACACATACACTGCCCCCCACCCTACTTCATAACACCACACACACACACACACCATACCACACACCATATCAAACCACACCACACACACATCACAGCCAACCCTACCTTATTACACCACACTCACCACACCACACCCCAACCACACTACCTATTCACATACATTCCTTGAACATAATACTCACCTATTAACCCCTTGAGAACCAGAGCATAATTTCCATTGTAATTTGGGTGCCATTAGACGATTTTTAGTGAATATAAGCAATATTTTATAGATTTGACCTGTTTAGTATCCTTGTCCACTAGTAAATTTGGTATATTCAGTTAGTTTTTGTAATTTTATGGCTAACAACAGACGATTGTATATAGCAAAGGAAAGATCTAGGCGTGAAGGGGTTAATCAAAAGGTAAATGATGAATATGTTATTACCAGATAAGATTATTTTTCTAAAGAGAGGAAGTGAAGTAAGATCAGTGAATATGTCAATCATCTCAACACACTTCATCTTAGTCTTGACTGTTCAGCCTCTTTCCCTAACTAACTACTCACGAATAACCTTGATAGCATTAACACTTCTTAGGCAGCCATAACTTACTGAATGGTTATATAGTACATCACAATCAACAAAGGCTACTAAAGAGTCATCATACCAACTCATGATACAGTAAAGCGCATAATGTGTGAAATAGATGACCATGCAGAAAGATAACCATTATATACTTGCTACTACAAATGATACATGAGACACCTCGGTTTTTGCTGTCAGTTAGATCATGTGTAGTATCATGGGGCACACACACACACACACACACACACACACACACACACACACACACACACACACACACACACACACACACACATGATCACTGGGCACGTACAACTCTAGCTCATAGTGACCCCCCTCCCTGCTTCACCCCCTACAGTAGTGACCTCCCTCCCTGCTTCACCCCCTACAGTAATGACCCCCCTCCTTACTTCACCTCCTACAGTAGTGACCCCCCGACCCCCTCTGCTGGTACGTAACAGGGAGGGTACGTGTGCAGGGTCGGGCGTTACGTTGCTGGTATAGCGTAGAGTAAGGGAACAGGTAGCAAGTAACTAGGTGACATTTTCGCCTTAACGCCCGTGTAAATATGCCTAACGATACGGATGTGTTTCAGCGCCATCCCTTTACGCTAAACATACGGCACGGCGGAATACTGAGACAGACACGGCTATGGCTAACTCTTCAGTGCCATTCTGTGTCTGTGTGTGTGTGTCTGTTATTTGAATGTCTGTCTGTTTGCCTCTGTATCTGTCTGTTTACTTCTCTTTCTTTTCTCTCTGTCACACACACACACACACACACACACACACACACACACACACACACACACACACACACACACACACACACACACCATAGAAGCAAGTCAGGTAGGATCCGTTTCATCATCAGTACAAACGAGAAACATGTTCACACGAGGCATCCGTTTCCCTCTGATGGCAAACTTACAACGTCTGCCATACACGTCACCCACCATAACAAAAAATGTGCTTGATTAACCTCTACATGATTATTCCTCTCTTGATTAGCCTCTACACGACCCGAGCCCCGAGACCAAAATTAGTGATGTGGTGACCAGGTGCGTCATGGGACCTCCACCTGCCCCGACAACCCCCGACAACCTCACTGTCTTGTTCCTCTCGGCATGCACACAAAATGCCTTCACCCCCATCAAGGTTGCATTGCATTAGGCCACAAAAAACAGTTAGTGATGCGATCCCAGGCCTGATGACGTCTGGTGACAATGGTGTAGGTGGTGGTGATGACTGTTGGTGATGGTGGTGGTGATAGCGGTGATGGCGGGGGTGGTGGTGATGGTGGTGGTGATGGTAGTGGTGATGGTGGGTGGTGTTGACTGGTGGTGGTGGTGGTGGTGGTGGTGGTGGTGGTGGTGGTGGTGGTGGTGGTGGTGGTGGTGGTGGTGGTGGTGGTGGTGATGATGGTGGTGGTGGTGTTAGAGAAGAGGAAGGATGCAATACCTATAGTGTTATTGAGAAGTTATATTACCTTCTGACCGGCGATTCTGAGTATTTCTAAAGGTCAGCAGAGTAATAAAAGTAACACAAGCTGCCTATTTTCATGCATTATCATAATAAGAGGCTGTCTCTCCAAAGAAGCAACTCAATCTTTCAAGTCATAACTTCAACATTTACTATTCAACACTCCAGCGAGGTACAGACAAGCACAACATGAAGTCGATAATCGTCTACGGTGTTTGGTCATGAGGCTGTCGTGCTGAAATGATTCCTTGCCGGTACATTGCGGCGATGGTGAAAATAAAAAAAACAAGCAACTCTTAAGGCCAAGGAAATATCACCATCTTTAACATTAACCCCTTGAGATCCAGAACGTAATTTTCATTGTAATTTGGGTACTATTAGACGATTTTTTGTGAATATAAGCAATATTTTATAGATATGACATATTTAGTATCCTTGTCAACTAACTAACTTGGTATATTCAGTTACTTTTCGTAATTTTATGGATCGAGAACATACATTTTTTTATAGCAAAGGAAAGATCTGGGCCTGAAAGGGATAAGGCCAAGGAAATATCACCATCTTTAACGTTAACTCAAATGAAGACTAAAAGAAACTTGAGTATGATGATATATGATGGATACGGAAAAAGATAACTGAAGTGGTAGATACACAAATCAAATCAGAATTACTGATACCTGCTGACATAAGTTCAGTGAGTAACAGATGACTATGAGACTGTCAGCCACGAGAACAGCCTTGACAGCAGCCATGTTAAGGCTCCAGTGGCTTAGTGCTGACTTGTGAAGGAACAATGATAATAAAAATGTTTGATGAACAATATGAAGAGGAAAAGGAGGAGGAAAGGTTGCCGCTTGAAACCGTCTTAACCCCTTGAGGCCCAGAACGTATTTTTCATTGTAATTTGGGTAACATGAGACGATTTTAATAAGTATACCTAAGCAGTATTTTAATAGATATGACCTGTTAAGTATCCTTGTCCACTAGCTAATTTGGTATATTAAGTCACTTTTCGTAATATTATGGCTAACAACAGACGATTTTCTATAGTAAAGGAAAGATCTGGGCGTGAAGGGGTTAAAAACGACACTGCCAGAAGCTTGTAAGAAATCTTTCCTGTGTTTGATTCTCTATAGTCTATACTGTCTGAACATTTGGTTATAATATGATAACCTGAGGGTTGAAGCATTAACCGCATAGAGTGTTTCTTGATTTACTCTTAACCCCTTGAGATCCATGCAGAACGTGATTTCCATTGTAATTTGGCTACCATAAGACAATTTTTAGTGAATATTATAAGCAATATTTTATAGACATGGCCTGTTTAGTATCCTTGTCCACTAGCTAGTTTGATATATCTAGTTATTTTTCGTAATTGTGTGGCTAAGAACAGACAATTTTCTATAGCAAAGGAAAGATCTGAGCGTAAAGGGGTTAAACCATTGTTCTTGGATCCCACTCCTTGTCAACTGATTTAGTATTCACGGACCTGAAATCAAGCGATAAAGGATATACAATAAAGTGATGATAACTTTCTGCTAGATATATAGACATGAATCTTGTTTGTAATTGGTTATATTTTGATATCCAAAAATATACCATAATTAGATGTGTGGCATGCATAGCTTTTCCAAGTCAGATTGTCACGCTGACGGAATCTTACTTGGAAAAGCTATGCATGCCAAACATCTAATTATGGTATATTTTTGGATATCAAAATATAACCAATTACAAACAAGATTCATGGCTATATAATCTAGCAGAAAGTTTTATCACTTTATTGTGTATTCTTTATCGCTTGATTTCAGGTCCGTGAATACTAAATCAGTTGACAAGGAGTGGGATCCAAGAACAATGGATTGGCCCTTCACGCCCAGATCTTTCCTTTGCTATATATTATTGTCTGTTAGCCATAACGAAAAGTAGCTTAACATACCAAATTAGCTAGTGGACAAGGGTAATAAACAGGTCATATCTATAGAATATTGCTTACGTTAATTAAAATAGTCTAATGGTACCCAAATTACAATGGAAATTACGTTCTGGGCTTCAAAAGGTAAAGAGTCATTAAAGAAACAATGTATGTGGCCTTGTAAGCAACACTCGTCCCCTCAACAACAGTGTCTCATGTTACTGCAATGAGCCACATAAAGGTAGCCAAACTATAAGCATATATACCAGGCTGCATGCCATTCCTTGCACCCATAACAACATGTTGGATTAAGACGATATTCACCTCTAAGAAAATCTACATTTGGAGGACCGGGTGTCAAGGACTTCTACGTTCTATAAAGGTAAATCAAAAGTAAGCTTAGGAGGCAATGAAACACTTTAGCCTTGAGCGCCTTTGCTGCTCCGGTTTAGTCCAAGATTCAACCGCGACTCTTTCCTTCGTCATGAGCAAAGACTCAAGTTCTCCGTCATTCGTCGTAACCCTTCACGCCCAGATCTTTCCTTTGCTATACAAAATCGTCTGTTGTTAGCCATAAAATTACAAAAAGTATCCAAATTAGTTAGTGGACAAGGATTCTAAGCAAGGTCATATCTATAAAATATTGCTTATATTCACTAAAAAATTGTCTAATGGTACCAAAATTACAATGGAAATTACGTTCTGGGTCTCAAGGGTTAAAAGAGTGAGGAGTTCCATCATCCCACGGAGGCGCCGATGTCTGCCCTGCCCTGTGCCTTGATTTATTATTACCTCCGCTCAAGACGCCATAACCTTCGAGACACAAGCTTAACTATAACACAAATACTCTAAAAATCATTTCATCTATTATTACCTCCACTCTAGACGCCATAACCTTCGTGACACAAGCTTGACAATAACACAAATACTCTAATAATCACTACATCAACAGGGCGCCGCAAAACACTCCGCTACAGACGCGTTGCAATAGTTTTCATGCCATCTCAGAAGCACAAGAAAAACTAGATATAAAAAGAAAATACAAATCCATCATCTTGCAGCAAAAGAACCACAATTATATTTGCTTCCACAAATATATTTACTTCATACTCTATAATAATCATAATGACTCATTTATTTCAGATGTTGTCACGGTGATGCCTGAATGAGGAATACAATACAAACATCCGATCATTACAACTGCCATGAAATAATAATCGCGTGTCGCTGTTGACGGAGAGCGACGTCCGCCACGTCTTGGCTGGGCGCGGCGAGGCGGCGACCCGGTTCCGGAGCGCCCCGCCTGCCCAGGAAGAATGGCGAAGATACTTAATAATTAACCCCTTGAGACCCAGAACGTAATTTCCATTGTAATTTGGGTACCATTAGACGATTTTTAGTGAATATAAGCAATGTTCTATAGATATAACCTGTTTAGTATCCTTGTCCACTAACTAATTTGGTATATATAGTTACTTTTCGAAATTGTATGGCTCGACAACATACGATTTTTTATAGCAAAGGAAAGATCTGGGCGTGAAGGGGTTAATACTTGATAGTTTATTCGGCTTAGTGCAATATAATAATGTTCTTAATCAATAACACATTCATACAAGCCACGGTCCATGAAGCCCAAGAAGCTCTTTTATGGACCTCATGCCATGATATTTTCGTGAAGAGAAGTGTGAAGGTTTCAGATATTTTTTTTCACCTCACGCTATGTTTTCTTACTCCTCAACCTACTGTTTCTTCTCATCAGAGTGTTTTCCCTTTATGGATGGAGTAGTTTTGCTTCCCCGTAGCTATGAAGGAAGCCACTGAGGGTTGTATCTTCACATCAAGGTCGCATAAGGAATACAAAGTGCTTTATCAAACAACAGACATTTTCAGCTTTGTAGTTTCTCGTCTTAACAAATCTCAATTTTTGTGGTATTAGTTTCTATCCATAAATTAAGCGCTCAATTATAATCTCCTTATTAGCAATTTACCAGCCTATTTCAATATATCTATCGATTTGTATATCAATATTTATCTTCTGTACACAAATATGAAGCATTATTTTTACCTGCGCCAGCTTTGTGTCCTTTGCAATGACTTATCTAAGCACGTTTACTTATACAGCCATGCACGGTTCAGCCATAGAAAATAAATATATAAAAGACATATCATAACTACAAGTATAAGTGTTTGTCCGCATGAAGGCTTGAGGAGTTTCTTTGCACTCCCAGACGCCATTCCTTGAAGAGTTTCTTTGCACTCCCAGAAGCCCTTCCTTGAGGAGTTTCTTTGCACCCCCAGACGCCCTTCCTTGAGGAGTTTCTTTGCACTCCCAGACGCCCTTCCTTGAGGAGTTTCTTTGCACTCCCAGACGCCCTTCCTTGAGGAGTTTCTTTGCACTCCCAGACGTCCTTCCTTGAGGAGTTTCTTTGCACTCCAAGACGCCCTTCCTTGAGGAGTTTCTTTGCACTCCCAGACGCCATTCCCTGAGGAGTTTCTTTGCACTCCCAGACGCCATTCCCTGAGGAGCTTCTTTGTACTCCCAGACGCCCTTCCTTGAGGAGTTTCTTTGTACTCCCAGACGCCCTTCTTGAGGAGTTTCTTTGCACTCCCAGACGCCCTTCCTTGAGGAGTTTCTTTGCACTCCCAGACGCCCTTCCTTGAGGAGTTTCTTTGCACTCCCAGACGCCCTTCCTTGGAGTTACCAGCAGGTGGTCGGGTGAGGGGCACGGCGGCCTCGGTGCGCCCCTCCGTGTGGACCTCCAGGCAGGTGGTGATAAGAGGCAAGGGCTGGACGGAGCATCGCCGGCGCTAAGTCTTTGGTCATGATTCATTGTTGCCTCGTAATTCATAAAACACTTGCAAATTATAACCTAGGCGTAAATTCTTCTCCTAAGCTTAAAATGAAAAAATATTATATAAGGAAAAAAGAGCAGTTCGCACATTATATACTGTATTATGAAAGTAGTCCTTTTATTAGCTTGGTTATTTGTCTGCTTATATTTCTCTGCCTGACTATCAGTTTGTCTTTGCTTTTTCTTGGGACGAATTTCTAGTCTATTTTATTTTTACGTTGAAGCCTATAGCGTCTGTAAGCTTCTTTTTTTTCTTCCTTCTTTAGGCTTTTTTTCGATTTTCTCTCTCTCCTTGGGGGCTCAAGTGGTTGGGCCTCGCCCGTGGTAGCGCTGGTTAGGACTTTTAAAGTGACACCTGTGATGATTTGAGGCTCATGCTGCCCCCTGGTGCCCTCCGCCGCACTCACAGGTGAAGGTGAGGTTGATGGGCACCATGTGGGTATCTTCGACCACTCGACGATGGAAAAAACAACTGCTCCTGGCGGGACTTGAACTCGGGACCTTGTGTTCACCACTACCAGGTTCTAATCCTCCGGCCACTGCGTTAAAGATTGCCGAAATAGTTGCACCCGGCAGGATTCGAACTTGCGACCTCGAGCTCACCACTCCCAAGTGGTGAGCCGGTGGTGGCAACCACTCTGCCACCGCCTCCCCTAAACATTAACATTGCTAAGCAGTTGTTTTTTAAGAAAATATACATTCCCTCGTATTTTCATACATGGATGCTATAAGATGCAGGGAAAAAAAATTGCCTGCAACGGTAAAAACTATAATACGAATTAAAGGAATTATAGATTATAAAAGTGAAAAGACTGAATTAAAATTATCAACAACATTTCATAGCAGCCTCATTATCTTCCTAGGCAACGAATTTATTGCAATGAATTTTATCTCATATCTTATGTAAAATTTCTTCCTGGAGATTTTTGTGCGCTTGTTTCCTTCCCTCCACTCTCCCTCCCCGGGCCCTAATAATGATGCAAATGATGATAATAATAATAACAATAATAATAAGAATAAGAATAAAAATATATAATAAAAATAACGACCATAATTATAAAAATGACGATGAAAATAATGACAAGGAGGAGGACAAGAAGGAAAATGGAAGAGTGAGAAAAGATGATGATGATGATGATGATGATGATGATGATGATGAAATATATAAAGAGAGGAAACATTATAGCAATCATGTAACTGCTGCTATTGATTGTATTATCCTTTCTTTCTTTTTTATTATCATCACAACTATTAACATCATTATTAGTATTATTATGACTCATGATTATTGTAACATGTCTGCAGTGTACAGTTTTCCGATACACTTCTACAAATAATCTGTACTAAACGGGGTTAATAATCTAGATATAATATTATCTAAATCTAATATCAAATTTAGTATAATCAAAATCCAAGCGGGGCGAGGACGAAAGGGTGACAAGCTTCTGATAAGTGGTTCAAAATTTACACTTTCGGTCAGATTCGGTCGGTCATTTCGGTCATTTCTCAGACACCTCGAGGTCCTTTCTCTCTTTTTTTCTTTCTCTTAACCCCTTGAGGCCCAGAACATAATTTCCATTGTAGTTTGGGTACCATTAGACGATTTTAATGAATACAAGCGCCATTTTATAGATATCACCTGTTTAGTATCCTTGTCCACTATATAATT
>JACEEZ010019153.1:962500-965000 GCA_016584305.1 Chionoecetes opilio
CCGCTTGTGGGGAGAGTGTCGCACATTATGGAGATTACAAGGAAATGTCACGACAACACCGCTGCAAATGTCTCCTTAAGCAGCCAGAAATATAATACACTGCAGCCTGGGAGCATGATATATATATATGTATATATATATATAAATATATGTAATATAAAAGAACTGCAAATTGTGAGTATGTGTAAGGTTAATTTCATTCATTTCTGAAATTGATAAGGTCGGGGCCTAAATGTAATTTGCAATAATTTGATATAAAGTCCTACCATAATCTAAATTACCCTCGGTTACTGTCGCTACCAAACATCACCTGGTCATGTGCGGCTCGGCTAACTCTTAATGTCTTTGTGTATAATTATAATTATATATATATATATATATATATATATATATATATATATATATATATATATATATATATATATATATATATATATATATATATATATATATATATATATATTACGTGAGATAAATGAAAGAGAGAGAGAGAGAGAGAGAGAGAGAGAGAGAGAGAGAGAGAGAGAGAGAGAGAGAGAGAGAGAGAGAGAGAGAGAGAGAGAGAGAGAGAGAGAGAGAGAGAGAGAGAGAGAGAGAGAGAGAGAGAGAGAGAGAAGCAGGCACACAGCTAGGCAGACAAAGACAGCATCAGGACAGCACAGCATGACTGGGATGGGCGGTGGGTGTGGTGGTGGATGCGGTTGTGGGTGTGCTGGTGGGTGTGGTGGTGGATGCGGTGGTGGGTGTGCTGGTGGGTGTGGGGGTGACAGCCAGGAGCACCCAGCCGCCCCCAGACAAGTGTGACCCACCATGAGAGAACCCAACAATATGTCTTAGAAAACCCGTTCAACTACACTCAACCAAGTCCTACAAATACTTGAATATATATATATATCTAAACAAATTCATTTATTAAATTAATTAGTTAATTAATTATTTCATATAAATTAGAATGAAAAACAACAGATTTTACGATGCAGTGAGCTACTAGAAAAAGAAATGAGTAAAAACGGTCCCTGATTTTCTTTCCCTCTAAACAAGCACCGGGTACACTATAAAAATACACGTATATTATAATAAATATCTCATTTATTTCCTTCTTACTTAAAGGTTTCGAACTGGTGTGTGTGAGGCGGGCAGCGCGGGGCGAGGGCAGCACCAGCGCGCCACACACCACTGCACAGGAAGGACGGGTGTGCGGTGTGCAGGTTGTACATATAAGGTAAGAATGAATAGGTAAGAGGAGTATAAGGAAGAAGGAAGAATAGGTATAGTATAGGAGGTATAGTAAGGAGTATAGGTAAGAAGGGAAGAAGAGTATAAGTAAGAAGGAAGAAAGGGTAAAGTATAGGTAGGTATAGGAGTATAAGTAAAAGGGAATATGTAGGAAGAGTATAAGTAAGAAGGAAGAAAGAGTAAAGTATAGGTAGGTTAAGGAGTATAGGTTAGAAGGAAATAAGAATGGTATAGAAAGAAGGAAAACGAAAGCTTCCAATAATGATAAGTATGGTAGATAAATACACTATGATGAATAAGTCAATCGGGTAATATCATAGTAAACATGATAAGAGGACGTTCATGAGAGAGAATTACATGTCATCTCAGGAGACACCTTACTATACTAATAAGTTAAAGCGTATCGCCGTTATAGAGCACAATGGAATATTAACATATTTCCTAAGCTTCTTAAAGTTGCTACCACAGTCTTCTACAATACATGAAGGAACTACCACGTGTAGGTCTCATGTGCGCGGCCTCTTGTAGCTTCCTTATTTTCTTATGTTCTTATGTTTTTATGTTTTTATGTTTTTATGTTCTTATGATAGGCAGCGGCAGGGAGCGACAAGCGGGGCAGGGCAGGGTGAGGCGGGGCAGGGGGCGCGGCGCAGACATGCTCCTCCACCTCATGATGTGCTGGGTGCGCCGCCCGCCCGCTGTCCCGCATCTCTGGGAATCTCAAATGACGTTACAATATATCGATATAGAAATGTATGCAGTTCGACAAGTTAATAGAAAATAATTGAATTTGTTAGGGCACATTTGTAAATTAATTAGCACCGCCTGTTATCATATCACTTGGGCCAAAAAAATACAGAGGAACGTGATATGAATGCCGAGTGAGTGATCTTGCCTCGCCTTGGGGCCGCGGCAGACAGCGCAGCGACTTTAGGGCCGCCGCCTCAGGGGCCTCCGCCAGGAAGTGAACATTTTTGTAGAGTATGATACTTCCGTAGAGATAATCGCCGTAGAATAAAGGAATAATTACTATAGATAATTCTGGCCACGTTAATATTCCGCGAGGACGCAGCTCCTCTGTGGCTTAAAGTCTAATGGAAAAAATGTTTCAACATTGGAACAATTTGTGTAATTGATATTACTGGTGGCGTTGGTGTGCGTGGGCGCGGGCGCCCCATCCCCCCCCCACTTAGTTTTTGGGGGCAAGGTAGTGAAGACCCGGCAGCCCGACGACGACAAGGACGACGACACTACAATGATGATG
>JACEEZ010019153.1:975000-992500 GCA_016584305.1 Chionoecetes opilio
TGCCTTCGGGGTGAAAATAAAATAAAAATATGTTGTATTATTATTATTATGTCTTTCTCTCAGCCTCCACTATAGCTAGTTTCATAATCATCATCATGAACATTACAATTATCATCATTGTCAAAGCTTCGTTGTAGTAAAAGTAAAAACATTTATAGTAATACCAAAAACCATTTCATTATCATTACTACATTTTATCATATCGTTACTATCACATTCTACATCTTATAATGAATCAATATCATAAATCAATATCATAATTATCATCATAAGTATCATCAATACTGTAATGATCATGTATAGCATCATTACTAATCACTATTACGATGGATCAAGTCACATTCACAGCAACTCTACTGTAAAAATAATAAATAATACAATATATCGTGTAAAGGAGTACAAAATGAACATAAGAACATAAGATACTCTATATAAAATAATAAAAATATAAATACCCTAAAAAATGCGCTAAATAGTCAACAGAACTGCCACAAACGACACTAGAATGAATAAACAAACAACATAATTTGGAGGAGAATGATACTGTAAGAGAACCAAGATCCAGCTACGAGATAATCAAGTTAAGAGAAGACATGAGAGAGGATACTGTAAGAGAACCAAGATCCAGCTACGAGATGATCTAGTTAGAGTCAAGACATGAGAGAGGATACTGTAAGAGAACCAAGATCCAGCTACGAGATAATCAAGTTAAGACAAGACATGAGAGAGGATACTGAAAGAGAACCAAGATCCAGCAACGAGATGATCTAGTCAACCCCTTGAGGCCCAGAGCGTAATTTCCGTTGTAATTTGGGTACCATTAGACGATTTGTAGTGAATATAAGCAATATTTTATAGATATGACCTGTTTAGTATCCTTGTCCACGAGCTAATTGGAATATTTAAGCTACTTTTCGTAATTTTATGGCTAACAACAGACGATTTTATATATTAATGGAAATATATGGGCGTGAAGGGGTTAAGAGAAGACATGAGAGAGAATGATACTGAAAGAGAACCAACTACGATCAAGACACGAGATGAACAAGTTAGAGACAAGACATGAGAGAGAATGTTGTGAGGTAGATGGTAATGTTGCCTTTTCTTGCCCCTTGACCACACACCTCACACCTAGAGGAACACAGGTATGAGACAGGTATGGAACAGGAGTCTGAAGGCGATGAAAAGGTTGAGGTTCTATTCTTTAGAGGTTTTTTTTTTTTTTTTTTTTTTTATGTTGAAGCCTATAGCGCTTGTAGGCTATTTTATTAGAGTACACTGTAGACTTTATAGTAACGTGAATATCTCTCTCTCTCTCTCTCTCTCTCTCTCTCTCTCTCTCTCTCTCTCTCTCTCTCTCTCTCTCTCTCTCTCTCTCTCTCTCTCTCTCTCTCTCTCTCTCTCTCTCTCTCTCTCTCTCTCTCATGCTCTGTAAGATATAATCAATTCCATGGGAGAAAGTAGGGTTGCCTTGGCTCCTGAGTTGTCCCGATACTCCCCTCTCAAATGAATTCAAATCGAAGGAAGGTTAAGATCAAGATTAAGACACTGAATAAAGTAGGTGTTGCGACAATAAAAGGAAAACGAGTGGCATAAGGCAGTAAGTAAGGAATAAGGATGCTGATTGGCTTGCCTGGTAATAAGGACAGAGTAAGGATGATGGGTAGGGATGATAGGAAGCATATATTGTGGAATGAATATGTTTGAGAAGGGACGGGAAGGAGGAGGGATAGAAGGAGGCTAGGATATCAAGAAGAGAATCAACAATGAGTAACAGGAACTACCACGTGTAGGTATCCCGGCCTCTTGTAGCTTCCTTATGATCTTATGTTCTTATGATGAAAATAACGATTATTGATAATGAGATGTTGAAGAGAATGGGTTAAAAAAGATGAAGTTGATGCGATGAATAATATTTGACGCTTCCTGTTTGCTTCCTGCTTCCTTTGTTTTGCTTCCTGCCACATATGTTGGAACACAGAATCATCCCCTCGTCAATAAACATAGAACGAGAAGTAACGGATTCAAACTGGAAAAGCGTAGATTTTAAAAGGAAATTGGGAGAAACTGGTTCACAAATAGGGTGGTGAATGATTGGAATGGACTAAGTCGTCAGGTGGTCAATGCGGAGTCTATTGGGGTCTTTAAAAGGAGTCTGGATAAATTCATGGATGGGGAAGAGAGGTGGATGTAGGTAGAGTTAGGTAACAGGAACTACCTCGTGTAGGTCTCACGGCCTTTTGTAGCTTCCTTACTTTCGTATGTTCTTATGTAACATCTAAAAACATCTAAAAGCCTTATGTGAGATTCATCCAATACATTTATGCGTGATATATGACAACACCATTAATATATAGCAAGAGTTCAGTGGTAAATAAAGGCCTCTCAAAAATTTATCTTGACTCACAACATTGCATCTCTATGTTCTAAGTTCCGGCTAGAAACTTTTCGATCTAGTCTTTCCACTCCTTGTCCTGTTTACTGACACAATATAATATAATCTCTTTGACGATTAGACAGATTCGTTAACTTTGACATGTTTTAGTTTATTATTATTATTATTATTATTATTATTATTATTATTATTATTATTATTATTATTATTATTATTATTATTATTATTATTATTATTATTATTATTATTATTATTATTATTATTATTATTTATTTCTTCAGAGTTTTCCCAAGATGTTCACTGTTCTTTGTGCACGTGTCAACAATCATATTCTTCATTGGTTTGGTTGGTTTCCATTTTCTTTATTTTCTTATGTTCTTAATACGTACATATTTACCTAACCATTATATACTTAACCTATATTATTTACTTTTATATACCTAACCATTTTCTCCATTACCACATTGTATCTTTTTTTCACACTTATGTAGTAATGTTTTGTTGATTTGTCTTAACAGGAACTACCACGCGTAGGTCTCGTGGCCTCTTGTAGCTTCCTTATTTTATGTTCTTATGTTCTTATATTTCCACCTCCCATAGCCACGGGGCATCGTTGTCTTTACACACTGGTTCATCTTACGAGTATGTTCGAAATGTGTTGGACAAGAACTCAATAAGATGTCTTATTAGATGTGTTTATTATGTTTAAGTTAGTATCTGAGAATCATGTAATACCAACATTTATATCTGCATATATACTGTGGTCAATAAATGATGCATCGATCTATCTCCATCTATCTTCATACTTCCTAAACGCACTCTAATCTTGACTGATGCATATTTCAGTTCATTGTCACCATCTTTCTTTAGTGTTAAACTGATAATTGAATCAAATTTTCCATATTTACTCATGACTCATATTGACTTATATCTACTAGCTTCAAGAACTTTTTCCTCAAAGTAAATAAAGTTGTTTTGATATCATTAAATACTGGTTTTATATGTCTTCAATTTTTGACTTGATAATATATTGTGTTACGTAATTGCTTTTATATTGGCTTAGCTGTCCTCTTCCCCTTGTTAACTAAGTACACCTTCTTATCCTTCATAATTAAGTTTAGTTTATCTTCATCGTTAGTGAAGATTTTCAGTTTTTGCAATTTCTTAGACCATAATAATGTCACTTTCTAATTTTCTATTTGTATTCATCATGACTAGTGGGGAGGTTGGGTTTTTTTGTAACAATATATATTATAATGATGATGACCACAATAATGTTGATGATGATGCTAACAAACTCTTTAAGATTTAGTTACAGTCAAAAGCAGTTCAAATCAACCCATCAACTAGTTTCTTATACACACACACATTTATTTTTCTTTCTTTCCAACACAACCGCAACGTCACTCACGCAGGAACCTTCATCACAATTAAGAACACTTCTACCAACACATTTTTTTTCCCCACAACTCAAACCATCATGTCTATCACCCCAACTTCTTTACCTCCACCACCTTCACCTCCTCCTCCTCCTCCTCCTCCTCCTCCTCCACCACCACCTCCACCTCCTCCTCCTCCTCCTCCTCCTCCTCCTCCTCCTCCTCCTCCACCACCACCACCACAACCTCCTCCTCCTCCACCACCACCACAACCTCCTCCTCCTCCTCCTCCTCCTCCCACCTCCTCCTCCTCCTCCTCCTCCTCCTCCTTCTCCACCACCACCACAACCTTCACCTCCTCCTCCTCCTTCTCCTCCACCGTCTCTTTCACCAACGCCGCCATTGTGATGTAAATTTTTTTGCGCCTGCTGATGACTCAACATTTTTACTGCGAACTTATAAATAATTTGGCGCGTCCGGTTGGTATACAGAATACATAAATATCAGATGGCACTGTGGAAACTGCCCTCCCTCCTAAATAGCGCTCCTATCAAAAACCACAAGTTACAAAGATCGTGATGGCATCGTCCTGAATATCTATGTCACTGGCGTTGGTCTCTCTCTCTCTCTCTCTCTCTCTCTCTCTCTCTCTCTCTCTCTCTCTCTCTCTCTCTCTCTTCTCTCTCTCTCTCTCTCTATTTTTTTTTCTCTCTCTCTGCCCTTCCCTCTCTCTCTCTCTCTCTCTCTCTGCCCTTCCCTCTCTGCCTCACTCTCTTTCCTAAACCACAGCGTTGTCATCACACACACACACACACACACACACACACACACACACACACACACACACACACACACACACACACACACACACACACACACTACATTTTGTCTCCACTGTGTATACTAATCTAGATAAGAAAGTTTATGTCGCAAGTGTTTTCTTAGATATATCAAAGGCATTTGACTCATTAGACCATCACATATTACATGCTAAACTAATGAATATTGGTGTGAGGGGACCTGCTTATAACCTATTAGTGAGCTACTTATCTGATCGCAAGCAATCTGTTCTCTGTAATGGCGAGTATTCTGAGTGCAAGTCCATCAAGCAAGGTGTTCCACAAGGTTCGATTTTAGGCCCCATCTTGTTTCTGATATATGTAAATGACATAACTAATGCAAGTAATAGTGCTACTTTTACCTTATTCACAGATGACACAAGCTTCATAGTCACAGACAAAAGTCTTTTATCCCTTCACAATAAACTAACTCATGAATTAACTAATGTAAACAACTGGATTAAAGCCAACAAGTTAAGACTCAATATCAATAAAACTCATCTTATGTTATTCCAGAACAGGTCTTTAGTGCATGACTTGGACCCTGTAGGTATAGGTAGGGAAATTGTTAACCGTGTACAGTCGACAACATTTTTAGGTGTCATAATAGATGAATATTTCAACTGGAAGCAACACATTTCTCATGTTTGTATTAGTATATCCAAGATTTGTGGTGTCTTGTATCGCATTCGCTACAAACTCACAACTGAAGCAATGTTAACCATATATTATACACTTTGTTATTCCAAAATGATGTATTGCATATCAATATGGAGTTGCACTTGGCCATCATTCTTAGACAGCGTGTTCAAGGCTCAGAAGGCAATTCTACGCGTTCTAACCTTCAAGAAAAAAGTTGATGCAACTGAGATATATTCATCTTTAAATTTATTAAAAGTCCCTTTTATCCATAAATACTTCATGTTGATAACTATATTTAATTATACAAAAAAGAATGATAACATTTTCCCAGCTACAAGATCATGCTCATAATACCAGAAGAAATCAAATTAATTTAGTATGTCCTCCATTTAGAACAACACTATACAGTAATTCTATCCTGTGTCTCGATCCTAAGGTGTGGAATTCCTTACCTAGTCTAATAAGAAACAATATCAATGTTTGTACCGTTAACAGCTTCAAGTATAGAATACAAAAGTCTCTTTTGCATTCACAAACACAATGAAAGAATACATATAATTTCTGAGCTCTTTTTTGCTGCACATATGATATCGTATTGTAAGGGTCTACTTGTATACTTTGTTAATATTTAGATAATTCAAGTAAATTTCAATGATTATGTTGTGTATGTGTACATTGTGTGTGGATGTGTGTGTGTGTGTGTGTGTGTGTGTGTGTGTGTGTGTGTGTGTGTGTGTGTGTGTGTGTGTGTGTGTGTGTGTGTGTGTGTGTGTGTGTGTGTGTGTGTGTGTGTGTGTGTGTGTGTGTGTGTGTGTGTGTGTGTGTGTGTGTGTGTGTGTGTGTGGTTTCATCTATTTTTTATGTATGAATATATTTACTGTATGCTCTTATATGTTTGTGCATATGTATGGTATGTATATATGTTACATAATAATATGTTTGTATGAGTAAGTGTGTGTGTTTATATAGATAGTATACGTTAGTATGAGTTTAAGGATATTTACAGATGTTTTGTATGAATACTACATAGAGATGATATAATAGTCTTCGCTCTGGAATGTGCACATATTACCTTGCTTAATTACTGGGTCTGCTAACGAGTTTTCTCAGCAGACTTTTCCACGAATGGTTAATGATGGATTTAATATTTGTGTGTATTCTTATGGCAATAAAATGTTTGAACTTGAACACACACACACACACACACACACTCACACACACACACACTCACACTCACACACACACACACACACACACACACACCTCCCTACCACATGACGCAATGCAAACTGTAAATAAAAAAAAAAAGTGATGGACAGATAGACAGATACATGGATAGAGGCAGAGATCATGGGATAGATTTTATGTTAACCTGAAATATCCCTTAACCCCTTCACGCCCAGATCTTTCCTTGGCTATATGAAATCGTCTGTTGTTAGCCATAAAATTACGAAAAGTAACTTAATATACCAAATTGTGGACAAGGATACTAAACAGGTCATATCTATAAAATATTACTTATATTCATTAAAATCGTCTAATGGCCTACCTAGATTACAATGGAAATAACGTTATCGGCCTCAAGGGGTTCAAAAATCTTCTACTCGTGTCTTGATATAAAAGTGACCTCATTCAGATTTCCGTGATGTTTATGCTATTATGATGAATCCGCGGGAAGATTATACAGTGCTTATACAGTGCCCAGTATAGTGTTTAGTACAATGTATAATAAAAAATTAAGTTTAATGGAGTACACAGCTTTCATAATGGTTTTGATATAGAGGAAATAAGTCGCATTGGGCGTAACTTGACTGGTAACTGGCAACTTCACTCGTAACTTAACTGGTGGATAAGAAGGTGCCTACAGTTAACAAGGGGAAGAGACCAGCTAAGTCGATTTAAAAGCAATTACGTAACACAATATCAAGAACTACTGAGATATACCATTAAGAGGCTACCTACCCATCACCTAATAATAAAGCGGAAATGTGTTTAATATCATCTCCTATACTGTCAGCACACACACACACACACACACACACACACACACACACACACACACACACACACACACACACACACACACACACACACGAGCAGCAGCGACATGACCCACACCAGCACGTCACGGCAGACAGAAGGCACGTGTCACTTCAATGTTTTGGCAGAATTACACGCGTGAAACAGACGCGTCGTGGCATCTTGTGTTAGCCTCGACGCCACTTCCTGATATGAAACACGAAGATCAATGGACTTTTGATAGATGAAGATAGATGATTAATAGAGGATAGATGATAGATAGATGATGATAGATGGTCCGTTGATCTACCAAAACACAAAGGGAAATGACTCGAACGAACAGGAATATTAACCCCTTGAGACCCAGAACGTAATTTTCATTGTCATTTGGGTACCATTAGACGATTTTTAGTGACTATAAGCAATATTTAATAGATATGACCTGTTTACTATCCTTGTCCACTAACTAATGTGGTATATTAAGTGACTTTTCTTAATTTTATGGCTGGACAACAAAAAGATTTATAGCAAAGGAAAGATCTGGGCGTGAAGGGGTTAAGGAGTCTTGGCAGTATTTACGACAAAAGGAATATTTACCATGAATCTTGACAGTATTTACGATATCTATTCTGTAAGTCATGGTTCTATATAAGAAACTCTCTTTATATTAGACATACATCGCTTTACTGTTTCTTTAAATGGATGGTTCTGCGATTGTGTTGAATCCCTTGAGACCCAGAACGTAATTTCCTTTGTAATTTGGCTACCATTAGACGATTTTTAGTGAATATAAGCACCATTTTTAGATATAACCTGTTTAATATCCTTGTCAACTAACTAATTTGGTATATTAAGTCAGTTTTTGTGATTTTTGGCTAACAACATACAATTTTTGATATAGCAAAGGAAAGATCTGGGCGTGAAGGGTTAAGACATCCAATCAAAGTCGTGGATTTACTAAAGGAGATTTTCTTAACAACAAACATCGATTCCTTTCATATGTGTGTATATGGAAGGTGATTATATTTGATTAGAGATGGTCTTATGAAAGTTTAATTAAGTATTCGTAAGTTCTCTATATGCAAGAAATCTAAGAATATTTCAGTAAGAACATCGACAAACAACCAAGATCACCTCAAACATCACATCAACATTACCTTGAAAACATTTACTGTCTCACCTATGACCTTAGCAAAGCCACACCCACCCACCCACACCCACACACACACACACACACACACACACACACACACACCTAGTAGAACACCTGGACAAAACACCTAAACACCAAACCCTCTACGAGCACACCTAGACACGGAACACACCACACTCTCAGAAATAAGGGGTATATTAAGGGTAGAATTGTTACATCGCACCATCACTACCCTTTTTATACCCTATATCCAGGCTGGAGGATAATGCTGCCGATTATACCCTTCATCTACCCTTTATCTACCCTTTTTAGACGAGAGGGTTGAGAAAGGGTATATTTGCGTCGCTCCGAAAGGGTATATTTGTAAGGGTAGAAAAAGGGTAGCAGTATTTCATCACTACAAACACCCTTTTTCTACCCTTCTTTTCTAACAGTGCAGGTACTCAACGTAAGAACTCAATACCAAATAAGATAACAAAATGGTTGATATGTCTACTCTCCTATTAGCCACCTTCATCAATACTCAATATCTTCCTCGCCATCGTAACCTGACAACACGTAATTCCATGCACCTCTCTCTCTCTCTTGGTATTCATCGCCACTCCATTTCTCTTCCTCGCCCTTGCTAAGCAGTTTAGTGACCCTGTGTGTCCATCACCCTCGTCTTGCCTCCCTTGTCTCTCGCCTTCGCCCTCACCCTTCGTAATGGCGCGAATTATCGTTTTATCATTCGTTTGTGTAATGGTCATGAGATTTGAGTCGAATGTCAATTGAGTGCATTATGAAAGATGGGAATGGTGACACTAGTAATAGTAATAATAATTATGAATAGATAATATCAATAATGATAATAATAATAATAATAATAATAAATAAATAATAATAATAATAATATTAAAGACAGAAAAATCATACTGAGAAAAATAAATACAATGACTAATACAATATTAGAGCATTTTTTCCCTCCAAACTGTATTTTCTTAAGTTGCAAAAAATAGTATTATATATTAAAAATAGTAGTAGAAATAAAGAAATAACAGTTCATACCGCATCGCAGATTATTATAACAACATATAAATAAATTGTAAATAAATATATAATAAAAACAAATAAAATCAGGATAAATAAAAAAATGTGAAAATTACCCTTCCGTCTTCCTCTGTTTCTTGGCGACTATTATTACTATTATTATTACTATTGTTATTATTATTATCATTACTATTACCCATATGCGCCTCCGAGCCCTTTGCTAATGCCCTTGTTAGCTGTCTTTAACCCATTGAGGCCCATAACGTAATTTTCATTGTAATTTGGGTGCCATTAGATGATTTTTAGTGAGTATAAGCAATGTTTTTATACATATGACCTGTTTAGTATCCTTGTCGACTAACTAATTTGGTATATTCAGTGACTTTTCTAAATTTTATGGCTCGACAACATACAATTTTTTTATAGCCAAGGAAAGATCTTGGCGTGAAGAGGTTAAGAAGCAGGCAACACGGTGGCCTTGCAGACCCTCCCAAACCTTGGAGATAGAATGATATTTTAATCCACTGTGTCTTCTGAACCCCTTCACGCCCATATATTTCCTTTGCTATAAAAAGATTGTATGTTGTCGAGCCATAAAATTTAGAAAAGTCACTGAATATACCAAATTAGTTAGTCGACAAGGATACTAAACATGTCATAGCTATAAAACATTGCTTATATTCACAAAAAATCTTCTTATGGTAGTCATATTACAATGGAAATTACGTTCTGGGCCTCAAGGAGTTAACTGTCCTGCTTGTGTTTCAGGAGAAGATAAATAAAGAGAAGAAGTAGAATGACAGAATAAAGAGTAATGAATGATGGATATATAAGAAATAAACGGATATTCTCCATTAGTTCACTTTCACACTTCTAATCACATTCTATATTCGTCTTTATATTTATTTATACACCCATATTTCTTGTACTTCATTTATTTACCAAGTTTACTTATTTTCCTATTTGATATTTATGTTTTCTTTATTCATAAATATACAATCTTTATCATTATTAAAATCATCACCGTTATCATTATCAGCATTACTTTAATCACTACTATTTTCATTTCCATTATCACTACCATCATTATCATCACCATACATATCAATATTGCGTATCTTACTACATCCACTTCCAATGCTAATGCTACAGTTATAATTATCACTAGTCCAGCCATTAATACTGCTATCACCATCACTATAGCTCCTGCTGCCACTACTACTTCTACTTTTACTACTACTACTGCTACTACTACTACTACTACTGCTACTACTACTACTACTACTACTACTACTACTACTACGACTAGCTACTACTCCAGCTATTAACTATTACTATTTATATTACAACTTCTATGACCATCACTATTGCTGCTGCTGCTGCTATACTACTACTACTACTACTACTACTACTACTACTACTACTACTACTACTACTACTACTACTACTACTACTACTACTACTCCAGCTATTACTACTCCTATTCCTACTACTATCACCATCACTTTTGCTGCTGCTGCCACTTCTACTACTACTACTACTACTACTACTACTACTACTACTACTACTACTACTACTACTACTACTACTACTACTACTACTCCAACTCCAACTATTACTATTCATATTACTACTATCACCATCACTATTACTCCCACTACCACCAATTCTACTACTACTACTACTACTACTACTACTACTACTACTACTATACTACTACTACTACTACTACTTCTACCACAACTACTACTACAACTACTACAGCTATTAGTACTCCTATTACAATTACTATCACCATCACTATTACTGCTGCTCCCACTACTACTACTACTACTACTACTACTACTACTACTATATTTGATCGCCGCGTGAGGCCATAAGGGCGTAAAGGTGCACGCCCCGAGCCCTGAGTCATCGACGGGACACGGGCGTCAGGTGGGGGGAAGGGGGGGCATGGCGGGTGTGACTGATGGCTGGCGTCCCTTTACCTGCCCTGATGATGATGATGATGATAAAGATGATATCATTCTCATATGTTATTATTGAAAGCTCTATTTTAATCATTGTTATTATTATCATTATCGTCGGAAATGGGGCTTTGATGATGATGATGATGATGATGATGATATGATAAATATGATGGTCATTCTCATGTCATTATCGAAAGCACTATTTTCATTATTGTTTGTATTATCATTATCATTATTATTACCATTATTATCATTAGCATAACCATTATCGTTATTATTATTATTAGCTGTATCATCATAAATCTAATGATCATGCTTATTATTTTCATTATTACTTTTATCATCATCATTATATTCTTACATTATGATTATCCTTATCATCATTATTATTGTTAATTTCTTTACTACTACTGCTACCTGCTACTACTACTACTACTGCTACTACTACTACTACCTACTACTACTACCTGCTACTACTACTACTACCTACTACTACTACTACTACTACTACCTACTACTACTACCTGCTACTACTACTACCTGCTACTACTACTACTACCTACTACTACTACTACTACCTGCTACTACTACTACTACCTACTACTACTACTACTACTACCTGCTACTACTACTACTACACTACTACTACCTACTACTACTACCTGCTACTACTACTACTACCTGCTACTACTACTACTACCTCTACTACTACTACTACTACTACCTGCTACTACTACTACTACCTGCTACTACTACTACTACCTGCTACTACTACTACTACTACCTGCTACTACTACTACTACTACCTGCTACTATTACTACTACTACTACTACCTGCTACTACTACTACTACTACCTACTACTATTACTACTACCTGCTACTACTACTACTACTACCTGCTACTACTACTACTACTACCTGCTACTATTACTACTACTACTACTACCTGCTACTACTACTACTACTACCTGCTACTATTACTACTACCTGCTACTACTACTACTGCCCTCTTACCACTATTACCTATACGTATACTAATAATTTTACTCTACATCCAATACAAATATAAGTCTTACCACTACAGTCATTGTGATACTTGGCTTTGTAGTTCGTAAAGCAGGTTTGTAGCATCACCTTCGTAAACTTTCCTTCCTACGACACATGTAAGATAATTTAGGCCTCTTTTTTTAGGCCTATTCCCCGACTTAGTTCGTTATATTCCTTGTTGTCTTAAATTTTCTTTTGTATTCTTATGTGGGACAAGACACGCAGAGTATGAAAATGACAACAAAAAACTCGTAATAACGGTGATGACAATAGGAAATTTAGCAATAACAATCATCATCATTACCGATATCATTATAATCATCATTGTCACTGGTAACCATGTCTATAGAAAAATCCTCACATAATTAAAACAGCACCTTCAGGAAAGTCTACAGTAATATATCTACCGTCAATAACACATAAGTCGCCACTGCACTAATGTCGCCAGGCGCCATATATTACGAATATTAGCATCACTACAGACTTGTATGTGCCACTAAAGACAGGTACATAATATAAACTACTGTGCATCCCTCTTTAGTGGCACGAACAAATATGTAGTGATGCTAAAATTCGTGATAAATGGAGCCTGGCGATATTAGGGCAGAAGTGACTGTAGTGCTGTTGACGGTACATAACGAGCCTTGTGAGGTTATTAACGCTACTGACGGGGCTGTAAAAGGAAATATATCCAAGACAACACATTCTTCTAGCCTTGAGCAGCCTTTTGGATAGCCGGAGGAGGAAGACAAGAAGGTAATATAAGAATAAGATACTTTGATCCTATCTAGACACTTTGCAAGTACCAACTACAAGGTTATTGACTATACAAAGCGCCACCACGCCAGGACAAACTTGGTGGACTCGAACCGCTGACCGAATGCAGGGAATCTATACACAGGTAATATAAGTAGGTAAGGTACTATGTATAAGGAAGGAATGTATGTAGGAGAATGTATGTAGGAAGGTAATATGTATACGTTATAGTAGAAGTAGTGGTAGTAGTGAGAGCAGCAACAATAGTGATGGTGATAGTAGTTGCAATAGGAGAAGTAGTAGTAATGTAGTAGTAGTAGTAGTAGTATAGTTGTCGTAGTAGTATAGTATAGTTAGTAGTAGTAGTTGTAGTAGCGGAGCAGCAACAATAGTGAAGGTGATAGTAGTTGTAATAGGAGAAGTAGTAGTAGTGTAGTAGTAGGTGTAGTAGTAGTATAGTAGTAGTAGTAGTTGTAGAAGTGGCAGCAGCAGCAATTGTGATGGTGATAGCATTTTAATAGGATAAGTAGTAGTTGTAGTAGTAGTACAGTTGCAGTAGTAGTAGTATATTGTAGTAGTAGTAGTAGTAGTAGTAGTAGTAGTAGTAGTAGTACAGTAGTGGTTGTAGAAGTGGCAGCAACAGCAATAGTGATGGTGATAATAGTTGTAATAGAAGTAGTAATAGTGTAGCAGTAGTAGTAGTATAGTAGTAGTAGTAGTTGTAGAAGTGGCAGCAGCAATAGTGATAGTGATAGTAGTTGTAATAGAAGTAGTAATAGTGTAGTAGTAGTAGTATAGTAGTAGTAGTAGTTGTAGAAGTGGCAGCAGCAGCAATAGTGACGGTGATAGTAGGTGTGATAGTTGCATGCGAGGGGGTAAGAGGATAGGCTGTGACAAGACGGGACACAGGTAGGGGAAGGTGGGGGGAAGGCTGGGGAGGGAGGGGGATGCAGGGGAAAGGAGGGGAGGCAGGGGAAGGCGGCACCAGGCGAGGGTAGGCTGCAGGGGGTGACAGAGAGAAGGGCGCGGGAGGCGGCTGGGTCGTGTGTGTGTGTCTTGGTGAGATGCTTAACTCCTTCACGCCAAGATCTTTCCTTTGCCATATAAAATTGTCTATTGTTAGCCATAAATTCACGAAAAGTTACTTAATATACCAAATTCGCTAGTGAACAACGAGACTAAACAGGTCATAGCTATAAAATATTGCTTATATTAATTATATTCGTCTAATGGTAGCCAAATTACAATAGACATTTCGTTCAGGGTGGCAAGGACTTAGGGTATGTTACTGCCCAGAGCCGTGGAAGGAGCGGTAGCGGAGACATTGCATCGTGGGTAATTACATACTTTTCTTGAATTGTTATCATGATTGTTATCGTCATCATTATTTTCATTATCATTCTTATTGCTATCATCATTATTTGTATAATAATTAGTATGACTATTATTATCATTTGCATTATTATCATTATTATTAGTAGTAGTAGTAGTAGAAGTAATAGAAGTAGTAGTAGTTGTAGTGGCAGTAGTAGTAGAATAAGTAATAGTAGTAGTAGTAGTAGAATAAGTAATAGTAGTAGTAGTTGTTGTAGTGGCAGTAGTAGTAGTAGTAGTAGTAGTAGTAGTAGTAGTAGTGTAGTAGTAGTAGTAGTAGTAGTAGTGAGGAAGTAATAGTAGTAGTAGTAGTAGTAGAAAAAGTAATAGTAGTAGTAGTAGTAGAAGAAGTAATAGTAGTAGTAGTTGTTGTTGTAGTGGCAGTAGTAGAAAAAGTAATAGTAGTAGCAGTAGTAGTTGTTGTTGTAGTGGCAGTAGTAGAAGAAGTAATAGTATAGTAGTAGTAGTAGTTGTTGTTGTTGTAGTGGCAGTAGTAGTAGTAGTAGTAGTAGTAGAGTAATAGTAGTAGTAGTAGTAGTAGTATAGTATAGTAGTAGTAGTAGTAGTAGTTGTAGTGCAGTAGTAGTAGTAGTAGTAGTGGTATAATTGATATAGTAGTAAGTATAGTCATATGTTGTAGTGCAGTATAGTATAGTATGTGGTAAATTGCATTACTATCATAATATCACAATATATGACATACTATTCGTATGTTACATTCTCGTACACCATGAGTTGCTGTGCTGTACTGATATCTCTTAAGAGGTGTATTGTGCAGTTATATTTTCAGCTTTGCCACACACACACACACACACACACACACACACACACACACACACACACACACACACACACACACACACACACACACACACCTCCTCTTCCTCTTCCCCAGGCCTGCTTCCTCTATCAGCAGACACAGGGCGCGCCGAGCCACCATTTGTATCACCATTAATAACCCTAAAACCACATTAAGAGCCAAGAGTTCGACATTTTCAGATTTTCCCTGCGAGGCCGTACATTACACTGCATTACTGTCATTATCGGCCCGGAAAAGGTAAATATTCGGGCCCAACACCCGAAATATTAATGATTCCATATTGCTATGCATGAAAATTAGAATTAGATTAACAGGTTAGGAATTGATGGGCTACAATAGGCAAGATTCTTCACACCCTCGAAATGAAATATCACGCTTAATATATTTAGGACCAGCTGATATTTTGGAGGTATCGCACCTCTACAAGGCCTCCCGACACCCGCCCACCAGCGCCGAGAGCCAGCTATCGTGTGTGACTCCGAGACTTGTTGTAATGCAGTGCTGGGAGAACAAAACACAAGGGTGACAATGAATTAGGATGTTAGTATAAGGACCTAAAACTAATGAAAATGTTTTGGTATCCCAGGTGAAATAACCAAGGGAAGAGTTGACTAGTCTGTTAAGTAAGGAGACGAAGTAGATGAAGATGGAGCGATACTAAGCGTCAAAGGTCAGAAGAAGAAGAGAGGAGAGAGGACAAGCTACTGTAGCTGAGGAAGTCACAAGAGTAGTCTTTGGGAGGACCTATGAAGCGATACTAAGCGTCAAAGATCACAAGAAGAAGAGGAAGAGGACCTATGAAGCGATACTAAGCGTCAAAGATCACAAGATGAAAAAGAGGAAGAAGGCCTATGAAGCGATACTAACCGTCAAAGGTCACAAGATGAAGAAGAAGAAGAAGGCCTATGAAGCGATACTAAGCGTCAAAGGTCACAAGAACAAGAACAAGAAGAAGAGGCCCTATGAAGCGATACTAAGCGTCAAAGGTCACAAGAACAAGAAGAAGAAGAGGACCTATGAAGCGATACTAAGCGTCAAAAGTCACAAGAACAAGAACAAGAAGAGGCCCTATGAAGCGATACTAAGCGTCAAAGATCACAAGAAAAAGAGGAAGAGGACCTATGAAGCGATACTAAGCGTCAAAGATCACAAGAAAAAGAGGAAGAGGCCCTATGAAGCGATACTAAGCGTCAAAGGTCACAAGAAAAAGAAGAAGGAGGCCTATGAAGCGATACTAAGCGTCAAAGGTCACAAGAAGAAGAAGAAGAAGGTGCGGCCAAGGCAAGTCCCCGCGCTTCTCCCGGCCTGATTATCTCCGCTCTGCCACGCTCACGACGCTCCCGATGCCCCGAGCCTCCCCGCGCCTCCCCAAGCGGCCTTTCAGTGTACGTAAGTTCATGTTCTTCGTTCATGCCCTTTTTTATTCTTTTGTTCTTTTACAGCATGCACGTACGCTTCCAAAGTACGAGCACGTAGCATGAGTACCAGAGTAACGAGTCATGCCCAATTGTTGTTAGTTTAATAGATCATCGATTTTCTTTCGTTAATCTTACACCATTTCTTAGTTACAATAATTCATAGCGTAAGTTCAGAAGACACCAGGACCACGTAAGGTGCCTAAAATATCGTCTTCGCCCACAAATATTCATGCAGCTGCTAGTTAATACGTCACACTTACTATCAGAAGCAACGCCAACACCATTATCTGAAACACCAACACTGAATCAAGAAGGAAGTCTGGACTACAGTCACACAAAATAGAGGCGTCCCGCAAGGCGTCAAGACCACCACGCACTGACAGACACCCCGCCCCTCGCCCTGCCCCTCCCTCCCACAGGACAGCTGGGACGCCCTGCCCGACCCTGCCCGACCCCTGCCAGACCCTGCCCACGAGTTGGTCTGCTGATGCTGGTGAAGAATTAAGAAATATGTACAAGTGACTATAATGGAAAATAAGCTGTGCAAGATACGATACATAAAATCCCCCACCCCACCACCACCACCACCACCACCACCACCAACACCACCACCCACCACCACCACCATCATCACCATCACCACCACCACCACCACCAT
>JACEEZ010019153.1:997500-1010000 GCA_016584305.1 Chionoecetes opilio
TTTAAAAAATTACTTTGGTCCCGGAAATATCGCTACTCATGCTTACCTATAAATTAGAAAGACTTCAAATTAGTTTAAAAAATTTGTTTGGTCCCGGAAATATCTCTACATATTGGTTTTATATATTTCTTTGGTCCAGGAAATATCTCTAAATATGCTTACCTATAAATAAAAGACCTCAAATTTGTTTTTAAAATTACTTTGGTCCCGGAAATATCTACTTATGCTTACCTATAAATTAGAAAGACCTCGTTAGTTTTATAAATTTATTAGGTCCAGGAAATATCTCTACATATGTTTACCTATAAATTAGAAAGACCAAATTAGTAAAAAAAAAAAATTTGGTCCCGGAAATATCGCTACATATGCTTACCTATAAATTATAAAGACCACAAGTTAAGTATAAAACCTTTCTTCGGTAAATCACAAAACGCCTACCATTCCGCATTCCATTCCAGAAATAGCCAGGCAGAGTATTCATGCAGAACGAATTATTCGCTATTCAGTGGGACGGACGGTTACCTGCACAAAACCCAATAGGAAATCAACGCACCTGCACTGATATAATGCTAACGAATGCTGCACGATACATGAACATAAAGAAAACTGTAAAACATGATCAGCCACAGTCCTCAAGATATAGTCACGGGGCGTCCTCAAGATATAGTCACGGGGCGTCCTCAAGATAGAGTCACGGGGCATATCAGTCTGGCCTTCCAATAATTTCCCATCCGTAATAATATTCCCGCCGCCTTATTATAGATCAATGACCAAACGAACTGTATGCCACCTATGACTTAGTGAATCAAAACATATTAGCCCCTTCACGCTTTATCTTTTCTTTGCTTTAAAAAATTGTATGGTGTCGAGCCATAAAATTACGAAAAGTAACTAAATATACCACATTAGCTAGTGGACAAGGATACTAAACAGGTCTTATGTATAAAATATTGCTTATATTCACTATAAATCATCTAATGGTAGCTAAATTACGATGGAAATTACGTTCTGGGTCTCAAGGGGTTCAACACTTGATGGTAAATAACGGGCTAAGAGGAAGGCAATAAAGTAAATGATCTCAACATTAGCAAAAATGGATAGATTTATGATGTGACAAGACGGCACAAGACAGAATCCTATAAGCGGCGTTCAGCAAACCACCAGCATCATGGCTGTGGTGTCTTTTTCCCGCCTCCAAGGAAATACACAAGTTACATGTTTTCACATTTATAGGTTTCAATTATATTATAGTTTATTTGTTTCAATTTAGGAGATAAGCGACAGTATAAGTATAGGTAAGCATTACATCATAGTCTGTTTTTTTACGAGGTCAAAATTCCTGACCCCTTGCTGCTTACTGACTGCTATTTGATGCCAGGAGAAGGGAATACTACGCTTCTTCTAAATTTCAGTTGTATTTTATCATAGTTAACCATATTATCAGGTAAACATAGGCATAATTTTAAGCATGAGACCCTATGATTGAATGGATTTTTTGCCATAAATAAACATAATAATGACAATAATAATTACAATAATCGCTGCCTACAGGAATAATAATAACAGGAATAATTATAGTAACAATTGAATGCATGTGTTTGCATACAATTCTATATCAATATTTTGAAAATACCATATATATGTATGCATATTATATATATATATATATATATATATATATATATATATATATATATATATATATATATATATATATATATATATATATATATATGTGTGTGCATGTGTGTGATGTGTGTGTGTCTGTGTGCGCGCGCGCGTGTTTGTGTGTGTGTGTGTGTGTGTGTGTGTGTGTGTGTGTGTGTGTGTGTGTGTGTGTGTGTGTGTGTGTGTGTGTGTGTGTGTGTGTGTGTGTGTGTGTGTGTGTGTGTGTGTGTGTGTGTGTGTGTGTGTGTGTGTGTGTGTGTGTGTGTGTGTGTGTGTGTGCGCGCGCGTGTGTTTTCTTTCCTTCTTTTAAGAAAAATGACCAAGGGAACGTGACACGAGAGAGAATGTGATAACATGAAAAGTGAATGGAATTTTTTTTTTTATCATCAATCACGCCACATTTTTGTTTTGTTTTGTAAACTTGCGAGAAATTTAATCTCTTTCACAATTAAAGAAATTTCTAAAGAAAATAATTAAAGAAAGAAAACTAGGTATGAGGGACAGAGTAGTCTTCTATTTCTCAGGTGCAACAACCCTACTTAGTGGAAGGTTGCACAAAACATGAATAACGTATTACCATTAACATTCTATTAAGACCATTTAATCAAGTCATTACATATCACTACTTTCATTTTTATCATTACCAAAACTATTTTTTTAATAAATGTAAAATTGCTATTATTATCACTATTATTACTATTATCATATCATTACTATTTTTACTGTTATCATTATCATCATCACTATCAAAACAAATATTCAGTCTTTCTGCACGTAAACCACACACACCTGCAAAGCCACTCTATAGACTCGACACTAAGCATTTCAACACAACACTCCTTCAAAATGTCTAAAAGCCACAATATCCTTAACCCCTTGAGACCCAGAACGTAATTTCCATTGTAATTTGGGTACTATTAGACGATTTCTTAGTGAATATAAGCAATATATTATAGCTATGACCTGCTTAGTATCCTTGTCGACTAACTAATTTGGTATTTTAAGTTAGTTTTCGTAATTTTATGGCTAACAACAGACTTTTTTTATATAGCAAAGGAAAGATCTGGGCTTGAAGGGGTTAAGAGCAAAAATTACTTTTAGTTTCCGATTTATATTGAGGACCATAATAGCATGCGACATCAAGCTTATCCTGCACGTCGCTATACACACTCACACCCGCCTCTTACATGAGCCTGCCAGCTACACAAAAAGACAGTCGCGCTAAGCATCACCATACCTCACGCCGCACCCAAGACACGGGGCGCTGGCAAGGCAACGTGGAGGTGCATGGCAAGCTATACACTGAACTGGGTAATAGCAATTAATTTATATTTCTATATTATTTCTTGTTTCCTTGTGTAGAGGTATTGTAGTATAGAAGGGGAGGGAAGAACAGGTACTTGGTGGTGGCTGTGTATGTAATGGAAGGCCTGCAACAACACCCTTTTGATCGCTATAACAAATTAGTCTCCCAATACAATACTTATACAATATTGAAGACAAAATGAATGATGCAATGAACCTTAACCTCAGTACAATACAGGAATAAGATGGAAGACTCACGAATCCTAATATTTCATGTATATTATCATTGAAAACAAACCAATATCGACATATACAATACAAAAGACATAAATAATATAATAAAAATAATATGACACTGCTGTTTGTATGATATATTTCATCTTCACATAAGTTACCCATTGTAAACATGAAGGATTATTATCATTTCTAGTTTCCTGTGTCTTAGATATATCTTTCTATTTTTTTACATTTACATTAACCCCTTCACACCCACATATTTCCTTTGCTATAAAAAATCGTCTGTTGTTAGCCATAAAATTACGAAAAGTAACTGAATATACCAAAATAGTTAGTCGACAAGGATACTAAACAGGTCATATCTATAAAACATTGTTTATATTCACTAAAAAACGTCTAATGGTAGTCAAATTACAATGGAAAATTACGTTCTGGGCCTCAAGGGTTAAGAACAAACAAATGATATATGACGTATTGGACGTATGGCGATAGATATATGGTAGATACTATATGAAGTACTTATGTTTTCTTGTATTTAGTTTAGCCTACCATCTTGCCATTGACGTGGGTATTGACGTGGGTATTGACGTGGGTATTTACGTGGGTATTTACGTGGGTATTTACGTGGGCATTTACGTGGGTACTTACGTGGGTGAGCTGCAAAAGTAACTCTCTCAACACACTCAATCACTAGAACTTCCCACAAATCCGAATCATTATTGTTTTCATAGAGGAAGCAACGTTAGGAAGCCATTATGTATGTTTTACAACCTTAGAATTATATTATTCTTGAATATTAACCACTTCACGCCCAGATATTTCCTTTGCTATATGAAATTGTCTGTTGTTAGCCATAAAACTACGAAAAAGTAACTAAATAAACCAAATTAGCTAGTGGAACAGGATATTAAACAGGTCATATCTGTATAATATTGCTATGTTCATTAAAATCGTCGAATGGTGGTTATATTGCAATGATAATTACGTTCTGGGGCTCAAGGGGTTAAAAGAGTGAAAAGTAATTAAATGTTACTTTTGGAGAAGAAACTAACAGACGTTTTGATTGAAAGAAAACAAAAATATTTCCTTATTTCATCTGTAGTTTTTAAGAAATTTCCTTCCATAATATAACGAAAGGAAATATATTCACACGTCATTAAAATTATTGACATAAACCGATTGGAAAATATTAGTAGTAATAAGAATAGTTAAAAAGAAAACAAGAAAGAATATAGACAAATAAATGTATATGAATTATAGACTAAAATAAGCAAATTTTAAGTTACAATTAATAACAACGACATTAAAGAAAGAAAGAAATTCATAAACATAAAGCTCCTTCAATATCGTGAAACTACAAACTATATTAAATAATAAACGGACAGGAAACTACTTACAACGAACTTTTCTTAACACCTTCACGCCCAGATCTTTCCTTTACTATAAAAAATTGTATGTTGTCGAGCCATAAATTACGAAAAGTAAAAAATAAACCAAATTAGTTAGCGGACAAGGATACTAAACAGGTCATATCTATTAAAATATTGCTTATATTCACTAAAAATCATCTAATGGTGGTCAAATTACAATGAATACTACGTTCTGGGCCTCAAAGGGTTAATAGTTTATCATCAAAATACCCTGCAAGATGTACGTATAGTAGTAGATAAGTATGTATTTTATATAGTAGCAGTTATAGTTTCAGGATTTTCAAATTGTATCAAGAAGGCATTCGTGAAATATTCTTGGAACTATATTTTTTGTAGGAAAATGACCCTAACCGTCCATAACCTACACCCACCTGTCTGTCAACAGCAGCGTCATGTCACTGGTCTAAAATGTCCGAGTTAAAAAGAATAAATAAGTATCGCTGGCATAATATGAGAGAGAGAGAGAGAGAGAGGAGAGAGAGAGAGAGAGAGAGAGAGAGAGAGAGAGAGAGAGAGAGAGGAGAGAGAGAGAGAGAGAGAGAGGAGAGAGAGAGAGAAGAGAGAGAAGAGAGAGAGAGAGAGAGAGAGAGAGAGAGAGAGAGAGAGAGAGAGAGAGAGAAGAGAGATAAGATAAGATAAGATTTTCATCCTATCTAGACACTTTGCAGTACCACTACAGGTTTTGCATAACAAAGCGCCGCCACCGCCAGCACCGAACTAGGCGACTCGAACCGCTGACCGAATGCACAGGGACGCTGCACATTACAAGCTCACGTCTCTACCAACCTTGCCACCCTGACGGGCTTTGAGAGAGAGAGAGAGAGAGAGAGAGAGAGAGAGAGAGAGAGAGAGAGCGAGAGAGAGAGAGAGAGAGAGAGAGAGAGAGAGAGAGAGAGAGAGAGAGAGAGAGAGAGAGAGAAGAAGAAAAAAAAGTTGCTAATCACAATTTTGCAATGTTGTCTTGCAGGAAAAAAAATTATTGCAGGTGACCAGCAAACCCTACGGAACGCCACAGCTCTTGCCTTTTTTCGTTCAAACCTATAAGGAACTATTACAACGAAAATTAATAAAATATGCCACAAACCTAACACAAAACTTCGTCACTAAACTTCTGGGAAATAAGATTAGGCAAAAGGGGTTTCCATGCCCATATGACTTAATAATTAGGAGGTGTTAACCCAACCCCTTCCGCCCAGATCTTTCCTTTGCTATAACAAAATGTATGATGTTACCCATACGAAAAGTCACTGAATATACCAAATTAGGTAGTCGACAAGGGTACTAAACAGGTCATATCTATAAAATATTGCTTATATTCACTAAAAATCGTCTAATGGTACCCAAATAACCACTTGGTAATAATGTTCTGGGTCTCAAGGTGTTAATATGGAGGTGTGTTTCTCGTCATAGGTCTGGTCTGGTCTGCCTTGCGCTACGTATTCTGTCAAGCCGAGGGTATAAAGGATAAAGGACTTGTGGCTTGGTGGCACTTATCTATACACTGAAACAAAATTAACCCCTTCACGCCAAGATCTTTCCATTAGTATATAAAATAGTCTCTTTTTAGCCATGAAATTTCGAAAAGTAGCTTAAAATACCAAATTCGCTAGTGGACAAGGATACTAAATAGGTCATATCTATACAATATTGCTTATATTAATTAAAATCGTCTTATGGTATACCCAAAGTACAATGGAAATTACGTACTGGGCCTCAAGGGGTTAATAAACTCTTAATACAATAAAAACCGTAACCTATAGAAGTGAAGAATACGAACGATAAAGAAAATATTGATATGACTAGTAATAATAATAATAATAATAATAATGGCGATGATTAAGATGATGATAATAAAATAGTGTCAGAAATACAATATTACGATCACATACACACCAAAAGAAATAAATATATAAATAAAGAGGTCTATGAATAAATAAATAAATAAATAAATAAATAAATAAATAAATAAATAAACACAAGTAAGAGAAAGTAATTCGCCTGCGTATTTCTTGTTTGGTGGGAAGAGAGAGAGAGAGAGAGAGAGAGAGAGAGAGAGAGAGAGAGAGAGAGAGAGAGAGAGAGAGGAGAGAGAGGAGAGAGAGAGAGAGAGAGAGAGAGAGGAGAGAGAAGAGGGGAGAGAGAGAGAGGAGAGGAGAGAGAGAGAGAGAGAGAGAGAGAGAGAGATAGAGAGAGAGAGAGAGGGGGGGCGGTTCTCAGTCCTCGCCTTAGTTCTTTTTCACTGGGTTTTTACAGCAGGCCGGGAAAACAGAGACACGTGTTTTCTAAATCCTCGTGTTTCTGTAAAAAATAATACGGGTAAAAGTAAAAGAAAGAGAAAAAAAAGTCAAGAAAATACGTAAGGAAACCAAAATATACTACCCGATAAGAACGAGTTTAATACAAGATTCTCACACTCTCGCATAGATCCATTGTAGAAAAGCACATTATATAAAGGAAAAATATACTCTAGAATTTGTTTAACCCCTTGAGAACCAGAGCGTTATTTTCATAGTAATGTTGCAACCATTAGGCGATTTTTAGTGAATATAAGCAATGTTTTATAGATACGACCTGTTTAGTATCCTTTACCACTAACTAATTTGGTATATTTAGTTACTTTTTGTAATTTTATGGCTTACAACAGACGATTTTATATAGCAAAGGAAAGATCTGGGCGTGAAGGGGTTATTAAGAGGATACAAATACTAAATACTTTAAATCCTGTTTCGCAAGACGGCCATTTAGAGTTAGACCATTTATTATGACGTGACTAAGATGTAGATAGGAGCGTTTTAAGTATTGTTGATGTGGTTTAGTTTGGGAAAGACGTGATTGAATGCTACAACAAACACCATCTTGAAGAACAAAATGAGTGGCTAAGACGCGTCTGTATCCTGTTCTACTTTCATTGAAGAACAGATCTACATGTGACACGTATAGGAAGATGAATGAACAACGTCAAGATTGTGGAAAATGGTCTTCAGTATATGTATTAGAACCTAAATTTTTCTTAGAAGACATCAGTAGGTTTGTGAGGAGAAGGAAAGGTTTTTACATGTTTCTTAGAAGACATCAATAGGTTGGTGAGAAGGAAAGGTTTTTAAATTTTTCTTAGAAGACATCAGTAAGTTTGTGAGGAGAAGGAAAGGTTCTTAAATTTTACTTAGAAGACATCAGTAAGTTGGTGAGAAGGAAAGGTTTTAAATTTTACTTAGAAGACATCAGTAGGTTGGTGAGAAGGAAAGGTTCTTAAATTTTTCTTAGAAGACATGAGTAGGTTTGTGAGAAGGAAAGGTTATGACGTTGCCGTGGGCTTTAGAAGGACACCGATGCTACTTGATACTTAATAGTTTATTCGGTTTGGTGTAATACAGTAATTTTCATAATCAATTATACAGTCAAACAAGCCACGGTCCATTAAGCCGAAGCTCTTTTATGGACCTCATGCTATGATAATTTCGCTGTCTCTCGTGGACTAAGGCGGACCATTGAAATATATTGACATACTTAATAATTTCAAGTATGTAATAAGATAAGTGATGATAACAATAACCGTAATGTTAGTACTGGGAATAGTAGTAATAATAATAATAATAATAATAATAATAAAGATGAACAAGTTGAAGGATCATGGTGGTTTGTACGAGGGTTTCTCCGCACACCAGGTTTCTATAATAGTCTTCGCCCCAAATAGCCCTGCATGTCATCTTATTTACCTCACCATAAGTTATTTTGTGATTTTTACGCTATGTTTCATCGACATCATACTATAATTAGTCTGACTACCATAATTGTATTGTTATCTAATTCTATTTATGTGATATACACATTACACTATAAAAGACATCATGAACATCTTAGTATGCACCACTACATATTTAGAAGTGTGATTGACATGTTGTGTATGTGGCAGCCATGTAGTGGTTGTGTAGTGCTGTGATGTGTGTGGTGTGTAGTGTGGTGTGTGATGTGTTGTGTGTGTGTGCGTGTGTGGTGTGTTAGTGTGCTGTTTGTGACGCACACACACACACACACACACACACATACATACATTTAAACTCTGAGACAAAAATATAATGTAGATATGGAGACGAAGCCATACGAGTGTAGCTCAGGCCCTATAAAATACAACTATAGGTAAATACATATATACGTACATACATCTCTCTCTCTATCTCTCTACTCTCTTCTCTCTCTCTCTATATATATATATATATATATATATATATATATATATATATATATATATATATAATATATTTATTTATTTATCTATCTATTCTATTTTTCTATAAATAAATAAATAATAAATATATATATATATATATATATATATATATATATATATATATATATATATATATATATATAATATATATATATATATATATATACACATACATACATACATACATGTATAGATATCCGAGTATACATGGCATACAGTAAGGGGGTGTGCAGGTATACATGGCATACAGTAAAGGGGTGTGCAGGTAGACATGGCATACAGTAAGGGGGTGTGCAGGTATACATGGCATACAGTAAGGGGGTGTGCAGGTAGACATGGCATACAGTAAGGGGGTGTGCAGGTAGACATGGCATACAGTAAGGGGGTGTGCAGGTAGACATGGTCATACACATATTGTAGCTGAACAGATATCTGACAGAATAAGAGCATATTAGCTTACTGCACTTAGCCTTAATTCTTTACTGTCAAATTATGAATTTGGGTTCATAAAGGTTTATTCTATGCATGAGAAAATTGCTTGGCATAAAAGTTAATAAAGGATATGTATCATAGAAGAGCTGCTCTCCGAAACCCAGACTTCGCTAACAAGGAAACCGTGTAAAACTTAGAGGGAAAATGTTGTCATCATTAATGCCAATAATTCATAGCAATACAAAACTGCCGAGAAATATCCAAGAAAAGTAATGTGTCGAATAAAGACAGGAGGCGAGGAGTGAGGAGCGAGTGGCGATGCCGAGCCACGGCAATCCTGCTGCTGGCGGAACAATGCAGCCGAGGAAAAGTAACGCATAATACCGCTGCACCAGGCTTCCGCTTGGAAAACTTTTCCTTTTACTTGATATAAAATCATTTCGAGTAATACCCAGCACTCACCGTGCTTACTCGCCTCCACAAATTAAGAGAAACACAGGCAGTAATATACGTTTCTTTATGTGAGTGTGTGCAATACTAGTGTTAACAGCGGACCCATAACAGCAAAATACGGTAGGAAAACGCACATGCTGATGAGTTAGAAATCTCCCGAAGCAGCCGAGCAGCAGCGGCGCCCCTGCCCACCCCTGACCGCCTCCGCCACCCACACAGGGCACCCCCGCCCACGGTAATGGCGTTAACTTTATTCTGCAAAATCCCCCGGCGGCGCTCTCCTCTGCACTGCCTGGCCACATAGGTAGCCCCGCTAATGAGCTCGTGCAGCCCCGCCACCGCCCGGGCCGGCTCGTATATAGCGGCCGCCACACAATAACCCAGGTAAGGCAGACGGGTCTCTGTGGGCTTGTGTGAGAAAGTTCCCGCCGATAAATCATTTGCTGAAATAATTGCCTTTATGATTGGATGCATTATTGTGAAAGAGCAGACCATTCGGGGCAGCGTAATGTCAGGCCAAGAGAGAAAACTCGGTTACCATTGGCAACGCTTCCTCTCTATTTCTTTTTCCTTGAGGAATTTTACACAAGAAATCATTTGGGACTTGGGGATGAGGGGGCGCGGGGGCCGCGGGGGGCGCGGGGGGGAGGCGAGACAAACGGAGACTACCAATTACATCAGTGCGAGAACGTGAGAGAGAAAAACCTCTTTCAACGGGCAGTTCTCCGAGGAAAAAGAGCGAGTTATCCTTTGGTTGACAGTGAAGAATCTTATTACGAAAGCATATGTCGTTTCGAAATGCATTTAGGAAATAGGCGAACCTTCCAACGCGGGAGCAATAGCGACTCTATATACAGCATGGCAAGCATCATGAAACACGGCCGGAATAATATTACCTTTCCGATCGACCACCGGTGATTGGTCTGCCGCCCGATGACGTCACCAGGCCCCGCCCCCCGCCTCCCGTAAAGAGGAAGAGAAATCAATAATTCTCATCAGACGCTCAATCAAACCGGCTAAGACTTTTTTCATTGAGTCTCAGAAATGAATTATTCACCATCGCCAACACACAGCCCCACAAGTGCACGGTGCACGACGAAGGCCGCGCCGCAAAGCCCTGCGGCCACCACGCACACTTACGTCTCCTGGCACTCAGCCTTCTGCTTGGCCGCCGCTGGGGACGCCTGGAGACAGACCACCCATGATGATGATGATGATGACGCTTTTCAGAATAGCCTCGGCGACACCCTTCCACCATCCTCCAGGTCGCCTCCCCGCCGGGCAGCGGGTGTCCGTGAGGTGCGGGCGTGCCTGCCTTGGGGCGCCGGGGGCGTCCCGGAGTCCGTGCCCACACCGGCGGCAGGCCAGCAGGTCCGCAGGACAACTGACACGATATAAATAAGGGTATTCATGCGCATTTTTTCTCGTGTATAACTCTGTCATTTTCTCATCCTCCTCATATTGAGCATTGACGAGAATTTCTTACCATTATAATAAAAGGATTCATCTGCAAATAGCAATGAAATGATGTAACACACTATTGGAACATGGAAAAGTATATAACAACATATAAAATACACCAACAAATCACTAACTATAAACTTGGCTGGCAGCAAAAATATCTTTTTCATTGATAAAGAATCTGCATTTGAGAGAAAATACGCCACTTTCAGGGCCAACTATAGAAAACGCGAATGTCCTAATATTTTGTTGCATTGAAGACAAAATACAGAAAGTAATAGCTATTTTGCGTTGGAAATGTATCGGAAATCCCGGAGTGGATGAGCGGCCAGCCATCTCCACCTTCCGCGCGACCGCCGCCACTCCCCGCCGTCTTAAGATCCTCATCTCAGACTCGCGCAGCCTTCCGCCGCTTCACTCCTTCCTTGACGCACGACAAAGCAAAGACGACGAGCAAGACACCTTGGCTATATATCTATTAAGAGAAGACGAAGATGAGCTGATAAAGGCCTTTGAACAGTGCCTTGAAGAACAAAGTCTTGGCTTCTTCTATTACTAATTCATCATAAACCTGGATGCCATCGGTCGAACCTGGACTTTTGTAATGAGTCACTTCCTTGTATCGGCATTGAGAGGCCTAGCAGTCAAGGAGGGAGGGTGTGGCTGCAAGGTGAGGCGGCAAGAGAGCGGGAGTATTGAGCGCTAAGACGTCGGTGAGCGCCGGGCTGAGGGAAGGGAGGGGGGGGCCGGACTCCCTCCCAACTTGTTGCTGCGGAGGCGAGAGGCGACGCGGCTGCTCCCCCCTCCCTCCCCGCCTCCCCCACGCCGCCCCCTACATCCTCCGTCATCTTGCCCACAGTATTCGTGCCGCCCATGCCACTTCTCCGGAGCCACACATATATGCGAAGGAGAATACCCTCCAAGGACATCTCGGGAGTCATACTTAGCCACAGAGGGGGCACAGGACCTTAAACTTGAAGTGTTCCCCCCGTAGAGTGTGTTTGGGCGCCCCCTTCCCACTCCCCCCCTCCCTCTTCCCGCCAGACCCCGCCCGCCGATCTACCAACACGCCTCGAACTATTGCACGCCTGTGTGTTGCTATAATGTGGCTTTGTTTCCTTGATGAGCCGCAGACACGTGTTACCTCGGCGCGACACAAGAACAAAAGGAAGACGAGAACTACCTGCCATGTCCGCTATGGAACTTCGTATGAGCATTACGTACACTTGACGGCGGTCGTCACATGAATGCTGAATGTGTGTGTGTGTGTGTGTGTGTGTGTGTGT
>JACEEZ010019153.1:1012500-1020000 GCA_016584305.1 Chionoecetes opilio
TGTTGTATGTGTCTGATGGAAATAGTGGTGCAAATAATTAATCGAATTTAATTCATTTTGAAGTTGCCTTCCTTTTTTGTTTTTTGTTTTGTTTACCCTCATGAACGAAGTATAGTAATTAAACTACTGCTTGTATTAGAGGTTATGCAAAGAATGTGTAGATACTATGTCGTCTCTCTCTCTCTCTCTCTCTCTCTCTCTCTCTCTCTCTCTCTCTCTCTCTCTCTCTCTCTCTCTCTCTCTCTCTTTTTTTCTGTAACTTACAAAAACGAAGAGCCTGCATATCTGGCTTATATGATACACCCTAAATAATTATCTTGCCTTATGGAATTCTCTTCTTTTAAGTATTTGAAAATAAAAGCTATTTTTTTCTTCTTAAGGTTTGTAACCCGCATTCAAAAAGGAGGACATCAGATCTATTATAAGTAATAACGTAATAAAGTTATACTTATACAATACTGATGATTACAGGAAATGTTGATAATGATATAATTATAATAGCAGTAATAATGATAGCAATAACATTATCATGATTATTGCTATTATCAATATTAATATTATTGTTATTGTCATTATTGTCAGTTTAATATCTTCAACAATATTACCAGTAATTATTGTTAATACTATGTTTTGTAGTAAAAATACAAATATTATTAAAATTATTACAATAATAATTACAGTTGTCATATTATTATCCGTATTTTTACAATCATTATCATTAACATTATCATTATAATTATATCATCCTTAGTATTATTATGATTATCACAATTGTCATTGCTAATTATATGTGTGTAATCATAATGAAGATAATAATAATATTTATAATGACAGTAATACTTTTTGAATGTTGAGGCTATCAATAATAATAAATATGATAATAATAAGAATAAAAACATTAATAATATTTTGTATTATTACTATTATTATTTTATCATTATTATTGAGACGAGGAAAATTAATATGAAAATAAGTTATAGAAATAATAAAAATATAGTGAATGAAATATTGAGGTCAATCCTTTGTTCATTTACTTATTTCCTTTTTACTTTTATTCATTGTATTAGTTTTCATATTTATCAATTTTCATTTACTTTGAGTTTACTTTTACCAGGGGTTTGTGTCATCAGAAGAGCGACCCACGACCCAGACGAGGTCACCACCACCACCACCACGCTGTCAATGACTCAGGTGACCCAGCGTGAAGGTCACACAACAAGGTCTTCCCTCCCCAAAGTGGTGGTGTTCCTTCTTCACCGTGGGGCTTAAGTGACCTTCCTACACCCTACACACAACACACCTTGCACACCCTACACCCTGCAAACCCTACACACCACACACACCACACCTTACACACGCTACACCCTACACCTTACACACCACACCCTACACACCACACCCTACCCTACGCAACCTACAAACCCTACACACCACACCCTACCCTACACACCACACCCTACCCTACACACCACACCCTACCCTACACACCACACCCTACCCTACACACCACACCCTACCCTACACACCACACCCTACCCTACACACCACACCACACCCTACACACCACACCCTACCCTACACACACCAACCACACCCTACACACACCACACCCTACCCTACACACCACACCCTACCCTACACACCACACACCACACCCTACCCCAACCAACCACCACACCCACACCCTACACACCACACACACACCCTAACCCACACACCACACCCTACACACCACACCCTACCACACCACACACCCACACCCTACACACCACACCCTACACACACAACACACCACCCCTACACACACACCCTACCACACCCACACACCCTACAACCACTACACACCACCACCACACCCTACACACCACACCCTACCCTACACCACACCCTACACACCACCTACACACCACACCCTACACCCCACACCCTCACACACACACCTACCCTACACACCACACACTACACCCTACACCCCCTGCACACCACACCCTACACACCCTGCACACCACACCACACCCTACCCTACACCCTACACACCACACACTACACCCTACACACCACACCCTACCCTACACCCTACACACCACACCCTACACACCACACCCTACCCTACACACCACACCCTACACACCTACACCCTACCCTACACACCACACCCTACACCCTACACACCACACCCTACCCTACACACCACACACCTACACCCTACACACCCTACCCTTGACACCCTACACACCCTCCCGACGGCAGGCCGGGCTCTCCGCAGGACTCCTCGCACCACAGGTAACAAAGGTAACATCTCAGAAATCTGTGCAAAGTCACTACGGGCAAGGAGTTATTCTTTTAAAGGGGAAATATTTTTATGAACCCTTTCTGTCTTACTAACTCATATAGGCACGCGCTTGCACGCACACGAACACGTACATACACACACACACACACACACACACACACTTACACACACACATCAACTTGGACACAAATGCTCATACAAATACAGGTCTCATCCATTCATTATATTTGACTGCACGCCTGTCTGTGTGTTCGTCAGTGCGTGCGGCTTATAAAAGAATGCCATAAAAGTATATTGTTTGTCACACTGGCGGACCGCTACAGACCTATATTTAGTCCTAAATTAAAGTGGGAAAAGTTGTAATCGCGCGGCGTGATTTAAATATGATATCTTGATCCACGCGTCTGCCGCCTCGCAGCCCTCACCTTTAACTTTCATCCGGCACATTTCTTTTTCTGTTTCATCATAAAACTTTCAATTATTTAATTAAACTTTATTATATATATATATATATATATATATATATATATATATATATATATATATATATATATATATATATATATATATATATATATATATGAGTGTGTGTATGTGTGTCTGTACTTGTATATTATTTAAGTATTTTTTTTACATCTCAGTGACAGATTCCTATAGCTGCAGGTGCATAAAAGTAGGAATTATATATCTTTTATATAAGCGAAGATTTCATCAGAGTCAATAAAATGGCGGGGACAAGCGGGGCGGCTGAGGGCGTTGCAAGACACGAGCTAATTATCTTTAATATCAGAGTTTTTACGAGTCGCGTTTCATTGCTTGGGAAAAAAAGACAAGAACTCATAAGTTCACGATGTTGAAATTCAGAGCTTCAAATGAACATTCTGGCGATATTTGGGTAATTAGGAAGCGCCTCGGCACTATGGTCCAGGCAGGCGGTGGAGCGCGGCGCCTCGGGTGGCGGGCCTGGCCAGGCCTGGGGCGGCGGCGGCGCGGCGGGCGGGCACGGGCGTCGCCTGGGCCTGTTGCCGCCACACGCTGCATGCCATGTAGGGGGGTGGGGGGAAGGGCATTGCATGTTATGGTGTCCAATAGAGGTTCTACTTTCTGAAGTAATCCTCCACACGGGGGCAGCACCAGCGATGAGCCTTGAACTAATGATACTTTAATGCTATGAGGTGAAGTAAACATAATAACGTTGCAAATTAATGTTAAAAATTGATAGAAACGAAAGAAGCGGATATAGCGTAAGTTCTGCCCACGTAATGAGGCTGTGTTCTTTACGGCAGCCGCATTTACAGCTGCGGGTATTCAGTAAAACACCTGCAAAACACCGCCGCTCAAACCTTGTCTACTTATACTTTATTAATCAACCTCAAGCGCAAGTCTACAAGGACACAGTGATGTGCCTGCAGCGCGCGCGTGTGTGCTTGTGTGTGTGTGTGTGTGTGTGTGTGTGTGTGTGTGTGTGTGTGTGTGTGTGTGTGTGTGTGTGATATGTGCATATATATATATATATATATATATATATATATATATATATATATATATATATATATATATATATATAATATATATATATATATATATATAAACACACACACACACACATACACATATGGTGGAGTATTACAATCTTAAGCTGAATCAGGGGTGGATAACACCAACAAAACTACACGCTAATAATGTGAGTCACAGTACATGATAGTTAATAATGTGGAAGATTGTGTTTATATATAATTGACGGAGCTGTACTCCATACTGCTGTTGAAGCTTGAGGAATACATTCAATTGAATTTAATGCAGGAAACAATGCGATGACTTTCAGATCAATGTGAGTACAGTTGCTGGCGTGTTATAAACTATATTCGCACATTTAGAGGGAGTGAACCTTTAGCTTGATTCTTGTTAAGGTTGAGGACTGAAGCCTCAGTCGCTGATAATAAAGCAATATTTTCTACATTAGTAATAACAGCAACCTGCCAAGAAGTGTGTGATTACACCAAATTTACTAAAAAAGAGTATATGTCCAAGTTGCCCTGCTGTGTGTTTGTTGCTGCAAGGTGGCCAAGTTGTCCTGCTGTGTGTGTATTGCTGCAAGGTGGCCAAGTTGTTCTGCTGTGTGTGTATTGCTGCAAGGTGGCCAAGTTGTCCTGCTGTGTGTGTATTGCTGCAAGGTGGCCAAGTTGTCCTGCTGTGTGTGTATTGCTGCAAGGTGGCCAAGTTGTCCTGCTGTGTGTGTATTGCTGCAAGGTGGCCAATTGTCCTGCTGTGTGTGTATTGCTGCAAGGTGGCTGCACAGCGGGTGATGCGACAGACACACAAACCCAGCAGCACTGAATCATCGCTCCTATACCATCCCACCGAACCATACCGGATTTACACCAAGTATACTACAGTATAAGCGTAAAATATTTACATATACGTATATGTATATATATATATATATATAATACATATGCATATATATATATATATATATATATATATATATATATATATATATATATATAATATATATATATATATATATATATATATATATAATATATATATATTATATATACATATATATATATATATATATATATATATATATATATATATATATATATATATACAGCGGCGTACCGAGGGAGGGGGGGGCATGCGGCCATACCCGCCTTCTTTGGCAAAGAATAATTAATAATAAATTATATATTTTTTATACATATATATATATATTATATATATATATATATATATATATAATATATATATATATATATATATATATAACACACACATATATATATATATAAATATATATATATATATATATATATATATATATATATATATATATATATATATATATATATACTGTATATATATTGCCCTCCCCTTTTCAATTTTCTGGGTACGCCACTGCATATATATATAATATATATATATATATATATATATATATATATTATATATATTATATATATAATATATAATATATATATATAATTTTTTTTTTTAGAACCAGCTTCTATGTGCATACATGGTCATGCCTGTGCCTAGGCGCATCCTGGCGCCCCTGACGCTGGTTGTGACGTCCCTCACGTTGCGTCACGGCGGCGATGAGTCACTGGACACTCGTCATAATTATTTCATGACCACAAAACAGACAGACGGAACATTTCATGCAATCAGTCTTCCAGACAACATGCAATCGACACACTTATACCCATGGATAAGGGACTCTTACTGCCACAAGATGGGAGAAATGACGCCGCTGGACACTGGCGCCGCTGCCTCTGCGGACACGGAACACCACCACGCCAAACACAGAACACACAGCTGTTAGTTTGGTGCTCAACATCTTGTCGACAGTCACACTCGACACATCACTGTATATCCATCCACACGGGCACGTCCACAGCGCCTCCACTGCATCCTCGCCTCCAGGCCTCCACACGTCACCGAGGCACCACCACTCAAGACACACCCACGCCTCCACTCACAGCCATCCATGATTTTCTTAGCCACTAAAGCAAAAATTCTCACCGACGCTCTATAGAAACACTTCTGCTTGCTTGCTAAGAGAAATCCAGGGTTGTCTCTGTTGATTCCGAGGACGTGACTGCAGCAGGGTGGGCAGGACGCACAGGGCAGCAGCGGGGAGGCAAAAACCTGTCCTGGGGTGTGACTGAGGCAAGCAAAGGGTAGAGGGAGGGGCGGTCTTACCTTGGCCGGGTAGTAAGGGGCGCCCAGACCATCGCTTGTGACTGCCTGTCTCCCCCCCTTCCCCCTTCCCCACCCTTCGCTCCCCTTCCCCCCCCACCCTCTCTCATACATACCCTCTCACACCAAGGCAACTTTGCATTCATGACTGGGTGTCTCATGCCCGGGACGAGGTGTGGTATGCCCAGATGTCCTGCCATGTTGCCCTTTACCGCGTCTGCCCGCCACCTCGCAACACCTGACTCCGCGGCATATTTCTTAATCTCCATCAACACACTGTCTTGCTATTTAGATTATTTTCAGCTTTTTAAAGTAAGGAAAATACGCTTCATTCATTTAACAAGATGATTATCAACAAGCATCCGTCAGTATATTATCTCTCTCTCTCTCTCTCTCTCTCTCTCTCTCTCTCTCTCTCTCTCTCTCTCTCTCTCTCTCTCTCTCTCTCTCTCTCTCTCTTTAGTACTACTGTTCCAGGAATTACTAAGTGGTTTGTGTCGGTGAATTTAGTCTCCACTCTTATCTTGTAATCTGTCTAATCAGTGTCTGCTTCTAATCTTGAACCTCCCCCCCCCCCTGCCCTGCCAGCATCCACCCAGAGTGCAGGTGATGCCTACACACACACACACACACACACACACACACACACACACACACACACACACACACACACGTACACAACTGCCTTCAACTCTATCTACAACAACCATCATGTCAACCATTCGTTTCACATCAACCCTTGGTGTCATGCAAAACAATAGTGTAGTAATGGTGTTTATGCTTTATTGAACTTTAATACTGATGTACATGGGTTATAGAGTCTAAATCGGGTACTTAAACGCTGACAGAGAAAATTAAAAGCCTAGTTTCACAAGACTATAAGCCGATACAAAGAGGCGAACGATGAGTATCTTGAAAATTATGAAAAAATTGGATAGATAGGCCTAAAATATATTGATTAAAATATATTGAGAGATGTTCGTGGAATATTGCATCACAATGTAAAAATAAAAAGTGTGGTATGAAATTGCTTATATTCTGTTGAAATAAATTAAGGCGAAAACCAAAAAGGAAATCATATAATTAATGATAAAAATCTAAATAATGATAATACTCAATGATCAGAAAAATAATAATAATAAATAACAATAATAATTTCTTGATAATAATAACAAAACAATAATAATAATAATAATAATATTGCTAGTACTTCTACTGCTACTATTACTACTACTACTACTACTACTACTAATAATAATAATAATAGTAATAAAAATAATAATAACAATAATAATAATAATTACAATACTACTAGTACATACTAATAAAATTAAAAAATAATAAAAATAATAACAACAAATACAGGGATAACATTAAGAAAATTAAAACTATACAGTAGTGATATAAACTTCAATAATAACTTACATAATAGTGATGATAACAAAAATAAAAACAAATAATATTGATAGCAAGATAACAACAATAGTACAATAATATAT
>JACEEZ010019153.1:1022500-1062500 GCA_016584305.1 Chionoecetes opilio
CTAATGGGTATCTGTCATTACAAAAAAATACATATAAATATACATAACAAATAGACAATAAATAATAATGTCCCCCCAGCACAGTTGTAAGGAGCCGCCCAACTGTCATCTTCCTGACCCTCCCTGTACAAAGGCGTAACGTAACAGCCATGGACCTCACCCAACACGAAGGTAGCGCTACTTACTTATGATTCGCCTCCCAAGTTAATATCTGACACACGTACCGATAATATCCCATTTTGCTCTGACAGATACAAAGGTTAGGCAACATTTTCCACCATATTTCTGGTTAGAGTGTATTACTGATCCATGGGACATAATTATGCTTGTCAGTAGCGAGTTTTGTCAGCAAATTTCGTACGTCTGTTTTGCCGCGTCATTCCATCAAAATTGAAAGTTAGAATAAATGAGAAAAAAATCTTTGTAACGTGAATTCCTGTTTCTGCTTCACGGGCGACGGAGACAAAGAAAATGATTATATGATAAAAGATAACTGATGCGCCAGACATCGGTAGGAGTAAAGGTGACCCCCGTAGCTATGCAAGGCGGGTCCTGCCGAAGACACCCGAGGCCCCGGCCACCGCCACGCTTCCAGGGGCCTCCAGAGGCCTCCGGGAGGGGGTCAGGGCGCCGCGGCAGCATTTCCTCAACACTCTGCGAAATGTAATACAATGACGCATCTCCATTACCGGATATGACGTAAAAATATTTTTGCTGGTAAGAATATTATTAGTGGTGTGAACGTTAATTAAAAAACACCTAAAAATCAGGAAGAATGCCTTTTTACCTCCGTCCTTCTTTTCCGCAGAATGAAAAAAAAAAGTGTCTGCTAATTGGTTTAGTCAAACAGGTACTGATGAACGCCATGGCGCGGCATCCAGGCGGGTGTTACGTCAAATGCTTCACTACCTTTATTATAGAAGAAATCTAATTATATTCTCCCAGATTACATGCAACATCGGGGTAATCACAAGGCAGGTGAGGCACAGACAGCGCCGCCAAGCCCTGACACGCGATGACCACCACGTCGAGCTGCTGCGGCGAGGCGAGGCGAGGCGGCCCCCTGCTGCCTCCCTGTCTGTCTCACACCATGCTTCTTGACGCTGCACCACTTTGTTTACCCCTATTTACGTGTGTGTATGTGTATGTGTGTGTATTTTCATCTAGTTGTGTTTTACAGGGCCTGAGCTACACTCTTATGGTCCCGTCTGGTACCATATCTATATTTTTTTTTTGCTTTCTTAGTGTGTGTGTGTGTGTGTGTGTGTGTGTGTGTGTGTGTGTGTGTGTGTGTGTGTGTGTGTGTGTGTGTGTGTGTGTGTGTGTGTGTGTGTGTGTGTGTGTGTGTGTGTGTGTGTGTGTGTGTGTGTGTGTGTGTGTGTGTGTGTGTGTGTGTGTGTGTGTGTGTGTGTGTGTGTGTGTGTGTGTGTGTGTGTGTGTGTGTGTGTGTGTGTGTGTGTGTGTGTGTGTGTGTGTGTGTGTGCGCGCGCGCTCGCGCGTTTTGTTTCCAGGTTGGCTGATATATTCAATTGATACACACACAGCGGATATTTCACTAAACACAAAATAATTTCAGAAAAAAACAAATTACTTTTTTTCATTTACATTCAAATAAAGGCACACCAAATATGTGTTCCTCTATTGCTTTTCCTCCATTATCTATAACACAACAGTTATATCCACACTCTCATAAAGGCAAGCCATCCATGGCGTGTATTATTCAATGATCTGAAGTGTATTAAAGACGTCATTGAGATGAAATTAACCCCTTCACACCCAGATCTTTCCTTTGCTATATAAAATTGTCGGTTGTTAGCCATAAAATTACGATAAAGTCACTGAATATACCAAATTAGTTAGTGGACAAGGATACTAAACAGTCATATCTATAAAAACATTGCTTATATTCACTAAAAATCGTCTAAGGGTACCAAAATTACAATGTTAATTACGTTCTGGGTCTCATGGAGTTAATAGATACCAACGCATGCCTATACGCGGGTGACTTTCTTACCATATTAGGACAGCAAAGAAAATAGATCATGAAACGATATATGAAAAAAACTAAGTCACAAGCAGGATAGGAAGACCAAGTGAGCTGTGACAATGAGAAACAAAATTACTATAGGGGATGAGATGAAGGAGACGATACATACATAACATGGTAAAGAAAATCTGACTGAGGAGGATTTTGGGTGTAAGATATAGAGCACACCTTGAGAGTAAGAAGTAAACAGTAGCTTAGTATCGTTGTAGAAGAGATGATAGTTGTAGCAAAGTTCCATATTTAACCCCTTGAGGACCAGAACGTAATTTCCATTGTAATTTGGGTATACCATTAGATGATTTTAACGAATATCAGCAATACTTTATAGATATGACCTGTTTAGTATCCTTGTCCACTAGCTTATTTGGTTTATTAAGTTACTTTTCGTAATTTTATGGCTGACAAGACTATTTTATATATTTATCAAAGGAAAAATTTGTGCGTGAAGGGGTTAATAAGGATAAGAATATAGTTACTCATTTAGTGATCACGTCAGATTATGAAAGTGTGGAAATGTTAGCTTTCTGCGGCATCTTACATGAAGCTTTTTGGTATTCTTGTCTTGTTTGTGAGACGTTGAAAATAAGTTTGTCATCGGAAAAGAAGTGACACTATTAGATGAGAAGAGTCAAGCCAAGGTGTCCCAGAATATATCTTTAACGGTGTCTTAATCAACATGTCCTACAAAAATATACTCTGATTGACTAGAAAAAATTATAAGATATTAAAAATTGACTAAAATACATAATATTACAAGAAATAGTTAACCAGAAATAGAGGTGAATTACGGATGGGTGATATTTAAATCTTCTTCAGGTAAGTGTATTTGTATTTCATCCGTCACTCATGAACACCTAAACACACTGGAGAGAGAGAAGAGAGAGAAGAGAGAGAGAGAGAGAGAGAGAGAGAGAGAGAGAGAGAGAGAGAGAAAAGAGAGAGAGAGAGAGAGAGGAGAGAGAGAGAGAGAGGAGAGAGAGAGATGAGAGAGAGAGAGAGAGAGAGAGAGAGGAGAGGGTAAGAAAGAGAGAGGGAGAGTAAGAAAGAGAGAGGAGAGTAAGAAAGAGAGAGGGAGAAGAGAGAGAGAGAGAGAGAGAGAGAGAGAGAGAGAGAGAGAGAGAGAGAGAGAGAGAGAGAGAGGAGAGGAGAGGGGGAGAGAGAGAGAGAGAGAGAGAGAGAGAAGTAAGAAAGAGATTGAGACACACACACACACAGAGAGAGAGAGAGAGAGAGAGAGAGAGAGAGAGAGAGAGAGAGAGAGAGAGAGAGAGAGAGAGAGAGAGAGAGAGAGAGAGAGGAGAGAGAGAGAGAGAGAGAGAGAGAGAGAGAGAGAGAGAGAGAATGAAACTCAGACAAGCAGACAGACGGAAAAAGTGACAAACGGGGACCAAGGGAAATCCAAGGAGACGTATTTCCTTCCGAGCAAGAATTCGAGTGACAAATTATTTTCTCATCCTACGTCCGACATCATATGTGACGTACATGAATCCCAGGGAACTAGTAAGCATTAGCACATCTCTCTCTCTCTCTCTCTCTCTCTCTCTCTCTCTCTCTCTCTCTCTCTCTCTCTCTCTCTCTCTCTCTCTCTCTCTCTCTCTCGTGTGTGTGTGTGTGTGTTTATGTGTTCATGTTCATTCTTTACTTGTATCATCATTTTCCTTCATATTTTTGCTGCAGTGGACACGAGACTCACATAATATTAATATACAATCATATTCAGACGCTTACCTCTATCGCAGAAGCTCCTAATATTCACCACAATATCTTCATCACTTCTTCTCCGATAACAGATTCATTTTCAACATCTCATAAACAAGACAAAAGTAGCAAAAAGTTTCATGTAAAATGCCGCAAAAAGCTCACATTTCCACCCTTTCATAATCAGAAGTGATCACTAAATAAATGATGAACTATATTATTTTTCTTATTAAATATAGAGCTTTACTAGAACTATCCCATCTTCTACACGATACTAAGCTACTGTTTATTTCTTACTCACAAGCAGTTCTCTCTATCTTACACACAAAATCCTCCTCAGTCAGTATTTCTTTATCGTGTTCTGTATCGTTTCCTTCACCTCTGCTTCCCCTTCTAAGTAATAGCTCCGCGCGGGATCTCGTCACCTGTTCTAGACTCGTATGTCAAGAGCTACATTTACACAACACCACTAAACAGGGGTACATACAATGGCCGTTCATCTCATCCCTTCCCCTTCTTAAAGCGATTACCTTCAATTTCTTATATCCCGCAAATGTGCATTCCTTCCTATCTTCCACTGCCATTTGCAAGTTTAATGTTGTACCGCCTTGCCAAGTGTGTGTTTCTCCCTATCTATGAGGGTCGCTATACATGGTTTTCTGTTCGTCTTCAAGTCAATTCTATGTATTTAATGAAAGAGATGAATATGTTAGCTTATTTGTCATGTGCGAAGGTTGTCTAACTCGAAGTTTTAAAACATGAAGTAATGTTATGATAGCAAGTTGTTCTGACATTTAATAGTCTCCTTCGGCCTCTCTTACACCTTCGTGGAAAATAATACAATCATGGAATTGTAAAAAACATAAACTTTATAAATAAGTAGAACAAAACAGAAACCTAAACACTAACTGCGAACATGATTTTATATTTTTACGTTGAAACCTATAGCGCCTGTAGGCTATTATCTTCCTATAAATATAGGAATACAGTGAATACATGTAATATATATATATATATATATATATATACAATATATATTGTATTATATATATATATATATATATATATATATATATATAATATATATATATATATATATATATATATATATATACAATACATATACATGTTTGTACAGCAGTAATATATATATATATATTATATATATATATATATATATATATATATATATATATATATATATATATATATAATTTATTTGTCCACATGTATATATTATCTATTATTTGCATTGGTACTTAAGTTCATTTCCTCTTTTTTTCTGAATGTATATTATGTTTAATTTTTGGTGGTCTATGCCTTCGGGCGAAATACAAATATTATTATCATTATTATTATTATTATTTTTATTATTATTAATACTGTATACGTGGTCGGATTCGAACCCGAGCACAGGGCGTCTTAGCCACCTCGCTATACGGAGATTGAAAGGGCAAGACAAGCACACCCTACACATCCTTCCCCCAATCTCAGGGCGACAGGGGCGGCCAGCGACTTTAATCTATCCCGGCAAGACACTCAACAAATATAATAATTTAACCCCTTGAGACTCAGAACGAAATTTCCATTGTAATTTGAGTACCATTAGAAGATTTTTAGTGAATATAAGCAATATTTTATAGATATTACCTGTTTAGTATCCTTGTCGACTAACTAATTTCGTATATTCAGTTACTTTTCTTAATTCTATATCTCAACAACATTAATTTTTTATAGCAAAGGAAAGATCTGGGTGTGAAGGGGTGAAGACAAATTGTGCATCAATACCTGGTCGCATTCGAACCGCATCTCCGTACAGCGAGGTGGCTAAGGGTCATATGCAAGAAATTTTCTCGACCCGTTGCATCGCGGCGCGGTAAGCAAGAATCAACAGAGGACAACGCAACGGGTGGAGATTTGAGTCAGCTGATTGGGTTCACCATGCACATCCCATGCACCTGCATTCCGCTCTGCCCTTATTCCATCCTATTTCTTCCCAGACCATTACAGCTGAGTTTTCAACACAACCGAGTGACATTCATACACTGTGAATGCACACGTGTCATAATTAAGGTAAATTCAGGTCCAGGAGGCCTTATATAGGTGTGTTAACTTGTGAGGAAGCCGGGCGGCGGCGGGAGATGGAGGTCAGCCATTGTGTGGAGCAGTGGCGGCGGGCCGTTCAAATGTACTCATACGTATCACTCGGACCCATTTTTTCTACACCAACGACTCAGAAAAGTGGCGAACACTAACTAAGCTATTATTTTAATGGCAGAAATGATAGATTACACTAGTAAAATGTATTAGATATGTATAAAACAGTACAAATACTGATGCCGTCTTGGACTCGCTTGTGTTGGTACGACTGCACAGATCTCCACTGGCCGGGCTTTTGAGTACAATTCTTGTATATCCCACCGTTGGAGGTACGACGGTGGGGCATATCCACCTGCCGGGATTTGACGAGCATTCTTGCATTTAGCCCTAAGACACCCTGGCCTCGGGTTCCAATCTGACCAGGTACTGATACACGATTTGTCTTAAATGATTATAATATTACTACTATTATCATAATTATTATATACATCAGGAGTAGCGAAATTTTGTAGGCTTGTCTATATAGTACATGATCAATAATTTTCATACATCAATTAGTCATTATTTCACACATGCTAAATATTCTTCCAAACTGTAACCAAGCCTTGGGTCTTGAGAAACACACACCTGGCTACAAGGCGTCCTACAACACAGCCCGTGGAGGCGCCGGGGCCAGTCGCTGCTGCCCTACAACATCTACCAAAGCACCACAGTCAACACCGTGCAAGAATCCTACAAACCTTCCTCAGCCTTCTTCAGGAATCCCATCACTAATGATTATGTTTAGTTATACCTGTATTTTTTTCATCCAATCTCTTTATTCTTACTTCATATCTTTACGAATGTTGTCTCAGATGTTGTTGTCGCCTTTTTGACAACAGTTAGTTTTAGTCCTTTACTGATAGGTCTTTACATTCGATTTTGAGAATCTTCTTCCTTTTCTAGGCTTCTATTCGGCTAAATTCCATAGACCTCAACAAATTTCCAGTCAATTATATATATATATATATATATATATATATATATATATATATATATATATATATATAGAGAGAGAGAGAGAGAGAAAGAGAGGAGAGAGAGAGAGAGAGAGAGAGAGAGAGAGGAGAAGAGAGAGAGAGAGAGAGAGATAAGAATGTTTGGTAGTATAGGCAGCGGCATCGTCTTTGCGGCCCCTGAGGAGCAAGGACTCCGAGGAGGCATCAGCGGGCGGGTGACGGTCACTGTGCCGGGCCGGGACGTGGCTGCCGGGTGACGCTTGCTACAGAGGTGGTCGTGGAGGGACAACAACTATGGAGGATGCATATCTTTCATGCATGAAAAAAAATAGATGCGAGCCAGTGCCAAGACCGCCCACAACAATGGGCGGCTGTGTTCCCGAGCACGCCCGCAACGCAACGCGCTGTGGTACACTTGTCGACCAGCGCACTAAACACACGACGCCTCATTGCAGCTTCGATTCATCACGCCCAACACCATCATGCACTCACGTCATCTCGGTCAGACGCTTTCTATCTAACTAGTGCACGATATATATATATATATATATATATATATATATATATATATATATATATATATATATATATATATAATATATATATATATTGCAAGACCTCCACTGCGTCCAGAACGTAGGGGGTCCGAGGGCTTCGCTGTTATCAACATTCTTTTTTTCTGTTTCTTCAGATGGAAATGAGCTGTGTGTGTGTGTGTGTGTGTGTGTGTGTGTGTGTGTGTGTGTGTGTGTGTGTGTGTGTGTGTGTGTGCGTGTGTGTGTGCGTGTGCGTGTGCGTGTGCGTGTGTGTGTGTGCGCGCGTGAGTGTGTGTAATCTCACGAGCAGGGACAAAGAACAAACAGGCAGGATTCCGTCGTTAGTCCCACCCGACATCCACCCCGCGCGGCGCCCTGCCCGGGGCACACGGCGCCTCACCTGCCGGGCCTCGCCGCATGTCTCCAAGGGCGCACGTCATTGCCATCTTGATAAATTCGAGCAAAGCACATAACACGATGCAGCCTCTACCTTTTTACTGCCATAAATGTTGCAGCCGCGTGACAGAAACACTGGACGCTTTTTTCCTGGGTGCCTTATTACACGGCGGACGCGAAGGCCCGCGAATATGCATCACCTCCAAACAACACGAAATAGTCGACATGTGAGGTCATTACGCCGTGACACCCGAGATGAGGTGTTTGGCCCCACACACCCCGGCCTTGTTTAGGGCGGCAAGGGTCGCGCCCCGCCCCGCCCCTGCCAGCCCCGCCGCTATGCAACAGGGGCACTGGCAGGGTGAAGGGACACGACGCACAACACTGAATACAGGACAAGATTGCACCATTTTTGTCCCTTCAGTAAAATCAATTGCAAGTTATTAAAAAATATAAAACAAATTAATATCAAGACGTTTTTTCTATGGCCAGGAAGACAACACATGTTAGTGGCGTCTTGGCGATACACAGATATATAGATAGAACAGACAGACAGACAGACAGACAAATAAATAGAACAGAATAGAATAAAACAACTTCTTCAAAATATGAGTCGTATTTTATTCAATTGATTTATTTGCTGTTCATGTTATAATTGTTGTTTAGCTCTTCCTAAAACTGCTGTGGTTGATGTTAATGTAACTATTATTATCATCATTATCATTATCATTATTATCATTATTATCATTATTCTTTTGTTATTACTATTATTATTACTACTATTATCATCATCATTAATCATAATTTTTGCGTATGTCATGTTCTCGTTTGATGTTATTAGCAATATTGTTATCATTATCATCATCGTTATTATCTAATCATAGTAATAAGTGTATTGGCACTATCATCATCATTATCAATAGCATTCTCAATATCATTATTAACATCAATAACAAAAATAATAAGAAAAAGAGATTACCATGGTCATTATCATTACCATTATCATAGCTATTATCAATATCATCATCACTTTCATTGTTACTACTATTGTTATTATTGTCATCAACACCAATATCATTATCATTATTTTATTCATTATCGTAACTATCATTAATACAATTATTGTCATCATTATCACCATCACCATTACAGCTAATTGTTTCATTGTATATAATTTATTAATATTATCAACTACTACTACTACTACTACTACTACTACTACTATTACTACTATTCACCTGCCGATTGCAAATGAGGGAAAACAAACATCGTATAAATGATGAAAAAATACAAACCTAAATTTCTAACCAAAAACTATAAAATGAATATTATATTTATCACAAAAACACTTCTGCCACGTATGAAAAAACAGAAAATAAAGAAGAGAAAACGTTGCCTCGTGTACAAATAAAATCATGACACGCAAAAGAATCTAAATAGCAAGATGTTAATCACTCGTGCTACTAGTGGCGGCTCGTGGCATAGGGCTGCAGAGCTGCAGCACCCCCAGACACTCACTGCCGTGTATGATTCCTTTAGCGACACAACAGAATTGATACACTACTAACAAATATATCATAATAAAAAGTCATTATATGTTATTTAATTATTTTCAATACGTTACTAAGTGAATTTTCATTAAAACTAGACCAAAATTTAAGTTATTTTCATATTTGCTGTACGATTCATGCCTGCGCCGCCGCCGCACCACTTGTGAAAACAATGAGCTGCAGCTGAGGTAGCTCAGTCTCGTCACTTGTGTTTACATTCGTGTGTATGGTGTGGTTTCAATGGTTTGATCGTGCTTTCTTTAATTACCCTATGACGATGGAAAATAGTGGAAGTATTTGCAAAACATCAACTTTTCCCAGCTGACATTAAATGAAAAGACTGAAATCAAGCAGTACCGACTTTATTTTCAAGTATTACTGTAATACTACCATCAGCCACCTCAGCCATCCCTTCGACCACCAACACTACCACCCCCACCATCCCTTCTAGTACACCTCCACTACTAACATGCCCTGAGATTCGTGAACATCAACTACAACTCATACCTGAGGTAGGTCAAATTTGTGTATCCTACTGTTGTGTGAAGCTTGCAGTCCCTCCATTCTATTTTATCACGAACCGCCACTGCGTGCTACTATAGAACATTAATCATCTGTGGCGCATGGAGGACATTTTATCATAGGAGAGAGAGGGAGAGAGAGAGAGAGAGAGAGAGAGGGATGCTACAGGTGTTATGACTTTGCATAACTTGAATAACGAAATGTATGCTAAGTATCGAGATAAGCGTGCAAGGTGGCTGACGAGAGAGAGAGAGAGAGAAGAGAGAGGAGAGAGAGAGAGAGAGAGAGAGAGAGAGAGAGAGAGAGAGAGAGAGAGAGAGAGAGAGAGAGAGAGAGAGAGAGAGAGAGACGGGGTGGGTGGGTTGCATTCAAGACTGATGACCTTTTTAAAGCAGAAGTGTTTATGCAACAAAACACATTTTTGCTGTATCATTTTTCCCCTTTATGGTATCACACACACAAAAAAAATACGTGGCACATTTATTTGTTGAACGCATTGACACTTTCACTTTAAAAAACACACCAATAAAACGCCACAAAATTATTACAATATCAAACATCATCTATACTAGTGGCCTAATTTGCATTACGGAATTAGTTAGCGATATTTGGGGAAAGTGAATTAATACACAAATTACCCACGTGTGTGTGTGTGTGTGTGTGTGTGTGTGTGTGTGTGTGTGTGTGTGTGTGTGTGTGTGTGTGTGTGTGTGTGTGTGTGTGTGTGTGTGTGTGTGAAATTACGACATTTTGGCTAAGGTAGTCAGAGTCACCTTACACTTGTACGGAGAAGAGAGAGAGAGAGAGAGAGAGAGAGAGAGAGAGAGAGAGAGAGAGAGAGAGAGAGAGAGAGAGAGAGAGAGAGAGAGAGAGAGAGAGAGAGAGAGAGAGAGAGAGAGAGAAGAGAGAGAGAGAAGAGAGAGAGAGGAGAGAGAGAGAGAGGAGAGAGAGAGAGAGAGAGGAGAGAGAGAGAGAGATGAGGAGAGAGAGAGAGAGAGAGAGAGAGAGAGGTGAGGTGAGGGATGTGCTTGTTGGGGGTTGTTGGGGGGGTAAAAAGGTTTAGTTCCGATCTCCTTGTGCTTGTGTGGTGGTGGTGGTGGGAGCCGCGGGAGGGTGGAATGAAGATGGTTGAGAGAAGGTTCTATCTACTCCTACCACCACCACCATCACCACCACCACCACCACCACCACCAACAACAACAACAACACCATCATCACAACCACCACCACCACCACCAGCCACAATACCACGAACAATGATATGACTATTCTACCACTACTACCTACAATCCTGGTGTACTAGAGTGCGACTACCTGTACTACCATTGCTGCAACTACCAATAACGCAGCACTACCAATACTATTCCTTTACCGCCAATAACACTATAGTCGCCACTGCACTGAAGTCGCCAAGTGCCATCCATGTATTACGAATTTTAGCACCACCGCAGATTTGTATTTGCCACTAAAGACGACACACAGCCCACACAGTTGCAGTATAGTAGTAGTGGTAGTAGTACTACTAGTAGTAGTAGTAGTGTATGACACGTATATAATATAAACTACTGTGCATGTCTCTTCAGTGGCACATACAAATCTGTATAGTGATGCTAAAATTCTAAATATATGGCGACTGGCGACATTAGTGCACATGTTATTGACGGTAGTAATAATAACATATCAAATAACGAAATTATATTTATTGATAATACATAGGAATAATGTTGAAAACTATTGATGGTAATGACAATGACACAGATGTTGGTAATCAATCTTCAATATTATCATTATATATATAATATCATCGTTATCACTAAAAGTATAATCATTGTTAATCATTATAACTCGTACAACTTGGTCCTACAACATAAATCCAAGGTGGCATTTGAGAAAGGAACAAAAATAAGCATACTAATAATATTCTAATTAAGAGTGACACACACCTCGCATTGCCTTTCCTGTGATAATATAATGTTTCTGCAGAGGTGTTTCTCCCCTTCTACCTGCCTGGCGGTCACCCTTCACGACACTCACGGAATATACACGCCGTTATGAATTATGTTATGTTATGCTATGCCGAATTATGCCGTGTTATGAATGCCCGTGTCTAAGATTTGTTGACATTAACCCCTTCACGCCCAGATCTTTCCTTTGCTATAAAAAATGTATGTTGTTAGCCATAAAATTACGAAAAGTAACTGAATATACCAAATTAGTTAGACGACAAGGATACTAAACAGGTCATATCTATAAAATATTGCTTATATTAGATAAAAATCGTTTAATGGTAGCCAAATTACAATGGAAATTACGTTCTGGGTCTCAAGGGGTTAATGATGGACGTAACAACATTATTATTATTCATATAATAATTAGTAATACATTCCACCCTCAGATTGATCCCATTGACGATACCTGCTAAAATGAATAATGATAATAATGAAAAACAATGAAATAACAAGAAAAATACAAAATAAGAAGTAGAAAAGAGATAAAAAGTATCATATATCAAAATTCTATGTATAAATATTCCTTCTCTTTATAAAGCGCATTATTATTTTCAAGTATTCCGTCTCTTTGTTGGAATATCTTCATTATCCAGTTTCCGAACCAGCGTCCTCAATAACTACTGCAACATTTAAAACTCAACTCCTTTAATATCATCAACGCATTCTATACAAATTTCACCTTTTACTTCGCATTGTATAAGTTCACTGCAAAGGAAAGTATCTAAAATTATATTACGTTCAATCAAAGTGTAAGCGCGTCTCCCAATTTATACATTATTTCACCTTTTACTTCGCATTGTATAAGTTCACTGAAAAGGAAAGTATCTGAAATTATATTACGTTCCATCAAAGTGTAAGTCCGTGTCCCAATCTTTGCCCGACATGCACCGGGTGTCGTCAGGTGTTCAATAGAGCCCCGTCTACTCTGCGTTTCTTCATATACCCCGTTATATCACCTCCTTATCCTCACCCTCCCTCCGGCCCTACACGCTGCCTCACTCTTTGCGACAGAAGTGGCTGGGCAGTCGGACCTTCGCAGCGACTGTCACCTCACTCTACTGGGCAACGAAAAAACGGGAGAGTGAAATAGGGTCGAGAAATTAGCAAAATTAGTGGAAATAACTGTCACAGCCAAGTGACACCAGGAAAATATGGAGAGCGTTCTTTTAAAACTCAGCGTGAATGACACGGGAGAGGGTCTTATTATCTGGTATTGGAGAGAGAGAGAGAGAGAAAGAGAGAGAGAGGAGAGAGAGAGAGGAGAGAGAGAGAGAGAGAGAGAGAGAGAGAGAGAGAGAGAGAGGACCAGTGATGCTCTCTCTCTCTCTCTCTCTCTTCTCTCTCTCTCTCTCTCTCTCTCTCTCTCTCTCTCTCTCTCTCTCTCTCTCTCTCTCTCTCTCTCTCTCACACACACACACACACACACACACACACACTGAATACATGCAGGTGTCAAAAAGATTATCGACGGAGGGGGGATAAAAAAATAATAAAGAGGGGGAAGGACATATCTGGCGAAACAGGTTCTGGCGGCAGCGCTCATAGCAGAGGAACCGGAGCCCACACTGCTGCCCTGCTCGCCTCCTACTAAGCAGTCCACACAGTAGTAGTATAGTAGTAGTAGTAGTAGTAGTAGTAGTAGTAGTAGTAGTAGTAGTAGTAGTAGTAGTAGTAGTAGTAGTAGTGGTAGTAGTAGTGTATGACAGCAGTGGTAGCAAAAACACTCTAGCAGGACCCCAAACACGATCAGCAGAAGAGTTCAAGGTCAATATTTTTACATGGAGGTGCATGGAAGGTATGAGGGGGAAGGAGAGGAGCAAGGGCAAAGGGTGGGAAAAAGGAAGGGTGAGAGGAAAGAAATGAAGAAGGGAGGCAAACTGGGGGGATAAGAAAGAGGAAAGGGAGTGAGGAGAAAAGAGCAGACAGGCGGGGAGGGAGGGAGGAGGGAAGGGGGATAGGAGAGGTAAGAGGAGAGGGGAATGCAAGCAAGAAAAAGATTGACTTGGGAGGTACAGGCAGGGGAGGAAGGGTAAGGGTGCAGGGGGAAGCGTAATACAAAGTGTAACCAAGACACACACACACACACACACCACACATACACACATAGAAAACCTCAGCAGTCTTTCTTATTTTTTACACGTGTTTGTGTGTGAGGTGTGAAGTTAACGCTTGGCCAGGAGAGTGAGACCGCGAGGTTGTTTGGCTACTAAGTGTTTGTGGTGTAAGGGACACAGGCGAGTTTCTACATCTTCGCCGGAAAGTCACGTATATACAAGCCAAGATTTAAATACAAGAAGAGCTTGAACTAATGTGAGGTTCCTTTACCCATTTAGTATACTGATGAAGGTAATCAGAATTTGCGAATATATATATGTGTGTGTGTGTGTATGTGTGTGTGTGTGTGTATGTGTGTGTGTGTGTGTGTGTGTGTGTGTGTGTTGTGTGTGTATGTGTGTGTGTGTGTGTGTGTGTGTGTGTGTGTGTGTGTGTGTGTGTGTGTGTGTGTGTGTGTGTGGTGTGTATGTGTGTGTGTGTGTGTGTGTTGTGTGTTGTGTTGTGTGTGTATGTATGTGTGTGTGTGTGTGTGTGTGTGTGTGTGTGTGTGTGTGTGTGTGTGTGTGTGTGTGTGTGTGTGTGTGTGTGTGTGTGTGTGTGTAATTCACCCATGGTCTTGTCCACGCGAGTCAGACTCGCGATCGCCAGCTTCACCCTCCCAGTGCGAGCTTGGAGCTCATTTATACCGATCTTTGGGTAATGCTGGGACCTCACACACCACACACACCCATCCCTTTGCTCAAGGGGGACAGTAACCGCCCGAATTTCTCAGTGGAAAAGTCCCCGGATGTATATGTGTGCGTGTGTGCGTGTGTGTGTGTGTGTGTTGTGTGTGTGTGCGTGTGTGTGTGTGTGTGTGTGTGTGTGTGTGTGTATGTGTGTGTGTGTGTGTGTGTGTGTGTGTGTGTGTGTGTATGTGTGTGTGTATGTGTGTGTGTGTGTGTGTGTGTGTGTGTGTGTGTGTGTGTGTGTGTGTGTGTGTGTGTGTGTGTGTGTGTCCAGCTCCACTTATGTACATTCGATAAGACAAAGATATTAAGGATACAACATAAACTCTTCGAGGATTAGTAACTATAACTCGATGTGTTTTTTTATGTATTCAACTTTAAGCGGAGGACACGTAGATTCACGGCTATTTAATGGAAGTGCGTCCGTGTCCGTGGGCCGCGTGGAGGGTGGAGGGTGGAGGTGGAGGGGCAAGTGGGGCCGCGTAAGGAACATATTGGACGAGGAGCTCAGGCTGGTCTGAGGCAGTGAGGCTGATCGACCGAGAGCATCAGGTATGCATAAAAAGAACGATTTTTATCCTGATTCCGAATGGAAAACTGCAGCCCATCTGTTAGCGAGGACAAGCGGCTCCGGAATCCCTTAATGCCGTTTAGCTTTTTATAGACCCAAACTACACTTCCAGAATCCAAAATTCACTTTCCATTAAAAGAACTAGGAGTGAGCCGTCTGCAATTTCGATTTTCAAGATTATTTTTGAATATCTCTCGCAGTTCAAGGAAAGCGTGCCAACTTTGCAAATCCAGTAATGCAGAACAGAAAATAAACAAAAGCGAGTTACCAGCCTGGGCGGAGCTGCCGGAGACCTCGCCAGCAAAGCCGCCGTCCTGGGCAAGGCTCAACAAGAGGTTCAGCGTTTTTTCTGTCCTACTTAACAAGGCGTTTTAATTCTATAAGCCCAGAGCATTTGCTTCATGTGTCAGTCGGCTTGCATATACAGATACTAAATGTTCTTACGGAATTAACTCTCACTTTTGCCAACTCGACGCGGGAATACTGGACCGGCGTGTGTGTCTTTTATATATACTTTTTTTTCCGTCACAACACCTCCAGGGCGCATGAGAGGAGGGAGGGGGGGGGGGGGGGGCAGAGCAGCACAATACACCTACCTACACCGGCTGAAGCTCAAGAGTTTTAAGGCCATCAATGCATTTTCCCTGCTTATATCATTGTTAGCCTTGTGTATAAGAACAGGCATTAATGGCATTGTAGAGAGTTCATGTTAATTAGCATCACATCTAATTGAAGTTACGAGTCATTTCAATCCAGCAGAGTAAAGAAATATTGCATTTCTCTAAACTGACAGCGATGGCGGCGATGCTGATTGAACCAAATGACACAAAAAAAGCCAGAAAATAAATGTCCAAACCCGATACTCTTCAGAAAGTGATAAAAAATTAGAGAGACAGATAGATAAATAAAGAGATACAGACGGACAGAGGGATAGACAGGTTAATCCATGGGTCATTACTGCACAAGAAGAGACTGTGGCAGCAGACAAGGGCAGGACACGGAGCAGATGGTGATAGCGGGGCGGCAGTACAGCTAAAGAACTACCACCCTCCCCCCTTCACCTCAGGTCCTTCTGTCATGCCCTCCCAGAACACCAGACTAGACGCACTATAGTCTATTTTTTTTTTACGAGGCCAAAGTTTTATTCTATCTTAAGGTCTCATGCTTAAAAAGATTTACCTGACAATATGGTTAACTATGATAAAATACAGCTGAAATTTACAAGAACCGTTTTATTCCCTTCTCCTGGCATCAAATTTCAGTCAGTAAGCAGCAAGGGGTCAGGATTTTTTACCTCGTTAAAAAAATTAGACTATACCTAGGCAACCAAGAACAAAAACTAGATACAAAATACATCGCTCTCCTCTCTGCCCAGTTTTGCTCAGCGTCCCCACGAGTTTTGTGTAACATTACCTGCTCCTCCTCGTCACCGGCGTCTAATTAGTAACTTCATTATGTACACAAATGCGAGTAGTACATGAGCTTCCTTCCTCACGGCGGTTTAGTAGTTTCTGAGGATCCCTTATAGAGAGATACCTGCGTCATTGAAACACCGCTAATGAATGAATCAAGTAAATAAGTGAATAAATAATAATGAGTAGGCAGATGAGTGTGACGCAGATGTAAGGATGTGACGCACTATAAGAGAGAGAGAGAAGAGAGAGAGAGAGAGTCAGCCTCATGATATCCATTACTAATCATATGCCGCACCCTCCGTCACGTCGTCGAGGCAGGGGCAGTTAGCCAGCAGCGGGAATCGAACTGGTCAATTACATGACACTCACCACGTCGCCTCGTCTCTGTAAGATGCGAGCAAAACCCACCGCGAGACATGCGCATAAGGACCCACTGTATATGATGACATGATCTGCATTCCACACCTACTACATAATACACAAGGCAAAGTACATCAACGGGTGGAAATTCTCGTAAATTAATGTAAATATTAGTATACATATAATATAAAACATAATTATTTGTTATACGTAGATGTGAATAGCATGATATATTTAGCGTTGTTTATATAATTTCAATAATATATGTGACTGTAATCTGCATGCTACAGTTAATACATACACCAAACAAAATACAGCAACGGGTGGAAGCTCTTCAGTCTATGAATACAACTATAAATGCACCTGATGAATCATGATTTTTTTTAACGTCGATGTAAATAGCATGCTGAATTTAGCGTTGTTTATGTGATTTCAATAATAAATGCATGTGAACGCCCTAGGGTTCTATAACATTCATACGTTAGAGAACGTTGCAATCAAACGTTAAGATAAATCACACGTTGGCAAACAAACAACCACATCAACACTGTGTATTTATATATGTATACCTGGCAAGCGCCGTGATGCCTAAGGACGATATATAAAAATGATCCTCCAGAGAGAGAACAAAAATACAGCTTTGTGAGTTAATAAGTAATTTGGTACATGAACTTTATTCTCAAATGAAGTATATTTACTAAAGATTGCCGGCGATTCCTTTGTTGCTGTAATAATCTACTCAAGCTTCCCATGAAAAAATACCTTCATGGTGACTGAACTGTATCTTATTAGCCTCATGTATGCATGGTTTGTTTACGCTCATAATATTCATGGATCGACAGCAACGACTCAAAGCCTGCTTATTAGTGTTGAAGTTACTGTTCTCTTTACAGCTTCGAGGGTCGTCCCGGCACCACACGGCAAGGCAAGGCAAGACTGATACCCATTTTAATACAAAACAACAATTTAATATTATCATCACCATCATCGTCACCACTGTCACCAATCTTCCCTTCCATTCATCAGTATACTTTCCCAGAATATTCATCAGACACCCGTGTACGGCCGCGTCTTCCTGTACACTATATATACGCAGGTACATATACACAGGTACAAACAAAATAATCTACAGGTACAGACAGGTACTGTAACAAATACTGAGGGAGCTTCGTCTCATATTTCAGGTGATATGCTGGAGAACAACGTGATTTTATGGTCCTAAGAATATAAGAACATAAGAAAATAAGGAAGCTACAAGAGGCCGTGAGACCTACACGTGGTAGTTCCTGTTACTTAAACACTACCTACATCCACCTTTCATCCCCATCCATGAATTTATCCAGCCTCCTTTTAAAGCTCACTAATGGCTCCGCACTAACTACCTGTCTACTGAGTCCATTCCAATCATTTACTATAGTCCTACGTGGTGATTGTCAAGCCGGCACAATAATTGAAAAATGTTGAATGATGTGAATCTATGGCAAGATATTCCAAGTGCAAACAATTTCTCAAGACTCTTTTGGATCTTATCGATATGAGGCAAGAGGTTATTACAATATTCTTAACCCCTTCACGCCCATATATTTCCTTTGTTGTATGAAAATAGATTGTTGTTAGCCATTAAATTATGAAAAGTAACTCAATATACCAAATTAGCTAGTAGAAAAGTATACTAAACAGGTCAATATCTATAAAATAATGCTTATAATTAATTAAAATTGTCAAATGATAGCCCAATTGCAATGAAAATTACGTTCTGGGCCTCAAGGGGTTAATAAAATTTGGTTTCATGCCGATATGTCAAAAAATATATTCTAAATGAACTGCATCCCCTCAATAGGAATAAGGGATCACGTCCATAGACGGGAGGAAATTATATGCGAAGACGTGTGCAAGTATATATAGCAATACAAACATAGTGACAATGAGGGTGATTGAAGAAAACACGGCAGGAAACAAATGCAATTTATTTCACTAATATTTCGACTATTGCCTTCTTCAGAGAGGGAAATACATAGTTTCTGCTTCATTCCTTTTTCTCACCACCAGACTTATAACACAGGAACTACCACGCGTTAACAAGAACTACCACGTGTAACAGGAACTACCACGTGTAACAGGAACTACCACGTGTAACAGAAACTACCACGTGTAACAGGAACTACCACGTGTAACAGGAACTACCACGTGTAACAGGAACTACCACGTATAACAGAAACTACCACGTGTAACAGGAACTACCACGTGTAACAGAAACTACCACGTGTAACAGGAACTACCACGTGTAACAGGAACAACCACGTGTAACAGGAACTACCACGTGTAACAGGAACTACCACGTGTAACAGGAACTACCACGTGTAACAGGAACTACCACGTGTAACAGGAACTACCACGTGTAACAGGAACTACCACGTGTAACAGGAACTACCACGTGTAACAGGAACTACCACGTGACAGGAACTACCACGTGTAACAGGAACTACCACGTGTAACAAGAACTACCACGTGTAACAGGAACAACCACGTGTAACAGGAACTACCATGTGTAACAGGAACTACCACGTGTAACAGGAACTACCACGTGTAACAGGAACTACCACGTGTAGGTTTCATGGCCTCTTGTAGCTTTCTTATGTTCTGATGTTCTCAATTGTCTTATGTATAAACAAAAGGTATAGATAGAGACGAGATATCACAACCAAAAATAAACCTCAAATAACCTCAAATAACCTAAAACAAAATAAAATAAACCTAAAATAACCAAAAATAAACCTCAAAATAACCTAAAACAAAATAACGATCACACCCCATCAGAACAAACATAGAAAGAGCGAAGACATGCTTGCTAGGACGTGGCAACTAAACCATTAATTAATTACCCAGTGGTGAATAATGTCCTCTATTTAGAAATTCCGACGCTGGTGACTTAATATCCCGTTGTCTTATATGTCTGATGGTACCGATAAATTTGTCTTATATGTCTGATAGTACTGATACATTTGTCTTATATGTCTAATGGTACTTATGAATGGAAGGTAATATTGATGGGAGTGGTGATGAGGGTGATGGTAATAGTAAAATGATGTCATGTATAAAAGTGGGTAAAGTCATGGGTCAAGGAGGACTGAGATTCATGCCCTCATTTCCTTGATTCATACATTCATGTAACAAGAGCTCATCACTCATCACCCCGGCACCAAACACCACCACCACCATCACCATACATCCCCCAGCACGTCTCCCCCGGTGGTGTGTGAAGGCAGGGGGAGGCACAGGTGTCCCACGGGTTTCATCGTCTACCATGGGTCTCAACATCGTCTAGTCCACGAAATACAACGAAAATATTATGGCATGAGGTCCATCAAGAGCTTCGGCTTAATGGACCGTGGCTAGTATGACTGTATAATTGATTATGATCATTATTATATTACACTATGCCGAATAAACTATTAAGTATCAAAGTATCAAGTATCAACAGTGTTCTGGCGAGCCTCTCATCTTGTCCTCGCCCTGCACAGCCTTCAACACCAAGGTTCGGGCACGCTGTTATAGGACAATGCTACACTGCGATGCCCAGCCACAGTCTTCCCTCCGTATGGTACAGGTACAGTACATGTCTGTGTATATCCCGCTGCTCCTAATATTTGTCTATATACCGCAGTTTCTCATCTATGTTAAGTCATATATTTCTTTATTTATCATGTCAATTATGTTAGCTCCATACAACACCGCAGATAACACTTTTAATACAGAAAGTATTGCTGTTTTAAAGCATTATCTATACTGTTCACAGGAAATGTAAGGCAGAGGACTTATTTGTTGAAGAAAATTCCAATTTTCCTTTCATCTCCAGAGAAACGCCTTTTGCATTTCTTCAACCCAGCTTGAAAGACATCCAAAGCTATTAGAGTTGTATGTATCGTAGTTGTTATATGTACTATGTAGTTGCATCTATGTATGTATGTAACATTTACTATTCCAGAATGTTGTACTCACGCCTGACGCAGCCACACATTTTGGGCAGCTGTATCGGCAATTTTGTGAGTCTAAGGACGTTCCGATAACGCCTTTTTGGCCGCTATCAGTACCAACACCGACGCTTCACGACCCGATAACAATATTTGTACATAATCGACTTCTTAAAATGGAGACAATAATTTTAATGTTTTACTTCGCAGTCAGTGTTTGAACATTATTGCTTAAACCAGTGCGGGTATCTCTTAATGTAAAACAAAAATTGGTACGTGTTAATGCATGCAAAGAATACTAATACATGGGAATGCACTGTAATTACAACTATAACCTCATTTGAATTTCATGATTTTATTCCACAAAATAAAGATAATGATGATGATGATGCCTGTAATGATCCATGATGATATTCCCGCCTTGTTATTGTTCGATCTCATATTGCCTAATAAAGCTCCTCATAGTACTAAGCTGGTTTTTCTCTCACTGTTCGCGTGTGACATTTCCCTCCTCTGCCTCGTCCACACTACATCAGTGATAGCCGCCGCTGCTTTACATAGATAAACATAATCGAAAACGAATTTCCATTACACTTGAAATTTAGTGAACACGAATTATCTGTGTACATATACCACCGCCATCACCATCACCACCATCAGCACACCACCATCACCCCACCACCATCAGCACACCACCACAACCATCATCACCATCACCATCACCACCACAACCATCACCATCACGCCACCACCAGCACCATCACGCCACCACCATCAGCACCATCACCCCACCACCATCACCATCACCACACCACCATCAGCACACCACCATCACCATCACCCCACCACCACCACCATCACCCCACCACCATCATCACCCCACCACCATCAGCACACCACCATCACCCCACCACCATCACCCCACCACCATCAGCACACCACCATCACCCCACCACCATCAGCACACCACCACCACCATCACCCCACCACCATCAACACACCACCATCACCCCACCACCATCGGCACACCACCATCACCATCACCCAACCACCATCACCCACCACCATCAGCACACCACACCTCATCACCACACCATCAGCACACCACCACCACCACCACCACCACCACACCCCACCACCATAGCATCACCCACCACCACCACCACCACCACACCATCAACCATCACGCCACCACCATCACCCCACACCATCACACACACCATCACCATCCACCCCATCACCATCACCCCACCACCCATCAGCCCACCACCATCACCATCACCCCAACCCCACCACCTCAGCACACTACCACCATCAACACCACCACCACACCACCACCCACACCATCACACACCCACCACCATCAGCACACACCACCATCAACACCACCACCCATCATCACCACTCACCACACACCACCATCACACACCACCCACCACCACCATCACCATCACCCCACCACCACAGCACACCACCACCACCATCATCACCATCACCATCACCACCACCACCACCACCATCACACATCACCCACCACCATCAACACACCACCACCACCACCACACCATCAACACCACCACCATCACCATCACCCCACCACCATCAGCACATCACCATCACCCCACCACCATCATCACCCCACCATCACCACCACCTCATCAACACCACCACCACCACCATCACCATCACCCCACCACCATCAGCACACCACCACCATCACCATCACCACCACCATCATCACCACCTCCACCACCACCACCATCACCACCACCACCACCACCACCATCACCCCACACCACCCATCACCCCACCACCATCACCATCACCATTACCCACCACCACCACCATCATCAGCACACCACCACCCACCACCACCATCACCCCACCACCACCACCACCATCACCCCACCACCACCACCACCATCACCCCACCACACCCACCACCACACCATCACCATCCACCACCACCATCATCATCAGCACACCACCACCACCACCACCATCACCCCACCACCACCACCACCATCACCCCACCACCACCACCACCATCACCCCACCACCACCACCACCACCACAACTACCATCACCATTAACAATACAAACATAATTTATCCAGCTAAAAATATTACTCCTAATGATGATGATGGTATAGTAGTAGTATTAATAAGAGTAATAATATTTATAATAGTAATAATGATAATAATAATAAATAATAATAATATAATATTAATAATAATAATAATAATAATAATAATAATAATATAACAATGATAATATAATAGTAATAATGATATCCCCACCACTACCAACAACAGCGTTCACAATAGCAATATTATTAGTAACAATGATTATAATGATTGTGATGACAGGGAAAAATATTTACAGCCATCATCATAATAACAATACGTTCGGTGCGACTTTACACACACACACACACACACACACACACACACACACACACACACACACACACACACACACACACACACACACACACACATACACACACACAGAAGCTGGAGCCAATGCCAGTTTCAGAATTAATACACTTGCAATATCCTCCAGCAAATTAAAAGTTTAAAATGACCTTCTATGCCACTCCCCCCCCCTCCTCCTCCTCCTCCCCCCCCTCGCCAAGGCACACAACACAAGCTGGCTGCTACCGTGCACGCCCATCTTTTTTCCTCCCTTCAGACAATCACTCCTAGAACATTATAACGAGACTTAATTTACAGCGGCACAAATTTTCTTTCAGTTCCTCTGCGTCGCCTCGGTCGCTCTTTGTGTGTGTGTGTGTGTGTGTGTGTGTGTGTGTGTGTGTGTGTGTTGTGGTGGCGTGCGTGCGTGCGTGCGTGCGTGCGTGCGTGCGTGCGTGCGTGTGTGTGTGTGTGTGTGTGTGTGTGTGTGTGTGTGTGTGTGTGTGTGTGTGTGTGTGTGTGTGTGTGTGTGTGTGTGTGTGTGTGTGTGTGTGTGTGTGTGTGCGTGCGTGTGTGTGTGTGTATTGGGTACTTAGGCACGTTGCTGAAACACATCCCGTTGCATTATTTATTATTGAATATCATAGGTATAGTTTGGTGGCCATTGCTTGTTAGTTACTTCCATTTCAGTATTTCTCTCTCTCTCTCTCTCTCTCTCTCTCTCTCTCTCTCTCTCTCTCTTTCCTCTCTCTCTCTCTCTCTCTCTCTCCTCTCTCTCTCTCTCTCTCTCTCTCTGTCTATCAGGTGTGGCCAGGTAATGCTTGAGGCAAAGTCTTAGAGGAGTTGTTATAGCATGGAGTCGTGATATGACTTAGGGTGAAAATAAAAGTATTATTATTATTATTATGTCTATAGGGACAACGCAGTCACGCCCTTTGAGAGTTCTTGCCCATCTATCGTGCCCGTACGTCCTGATTGGTGTGGGCACGATAGGTAATTAACAGGTTACTATCTATATTATTAGGGTATTTTAGGGTATATTTTCTTTTATAAATGTCGTTCTTCTAATAGTATTTTTTGTTTTTATACAAAAAATACTTTTAACCCTTTGAGACCCAGAACGTAATTTTCATTGTAATTGGGTACCATTAGACGATTTTAATGAACATCAGTAATATTTATATAGATATGACCTGTTTAGTACCCTTGTCCACTAACTAATTTGGTATATTTAGTTACTTTTCGTAATTTTATGGCTAACAACAGACGATTTTATACAGAAAAGGAAAGATCTGGGCGTACAGGGGTTAAGGCACTATACTCTACTTTTTTTGTACGAATAAAGCATTTGATTTGATTTGATTACTATGCTGCATAAGGAGTGCAACGGAGAAGTAACACGCCATGTGAAGTATGAGTGTTTAGTTTAGTCTTACTTTCACTATATACATATCTCCTCTCTTCTATCTCTCTCATCTTCCTTACGTCTCTCTCTCTCTCTCTCTCTCTCTCTCTCTCTCTCTCTCTTAACCTCAGTCGTAAGAAGACACCTTACTATTTGCTCTCTCTCTGTGACAATAATTATATCGTGACTCGTCTGGGGCTAAAGACACGGAATAGTCAAATTTAACCCCTTCACGCCAAGATTTTTCCCTTGGTATAAAAAATCGTATGTTGTCGAGCCATAAAATTACGAAAAGTAACTGAATATACCAAATTAGTTAGTGGACAAGGATACTAAACAGGTCATATCTATAAAATATTGCTTATATTCACTAAAAATCGTCTAATGGTACCCAAATTACAATGGAAATTACGCTCTGGGTCTCAAGGGGTTAAGAAGTTACAACAGCTGCTCGTTCTGTGAGTCAAACTAATTCAGCCTCAAAAATAAAGAGAAAAAAGTAGAAAAGATAATCAGGTGTCATGTTTTAATTGCTTGTCTCCAGTGTTATGTTTGCTATTCGTGTTCTGTTTTTCTATTGTTACATATTATTTATGGCGCATTTATTACATTATATTTTATTAAGTCGTGACAATGTGGTGACAATGTGGTGACAATGTGGTGACAATGAAAAATATAAATAAGACCACGTTTCTAGTCCCTTGGAAGATTATGTCTCAATGTGACGCTCAATCTTATTCTATTGAAGTTTAAATGTAAAAGGATAAAGATACTACATGATAGGAAGCTATGATAGATATGGATAGGCGGCGAGGATAGGATATATATGGATAAGACGAGGATAGGAGGATATATGGATAGGAGGCGAGGATGTATATATGGATAGGAGGCGAGATAGGAGGATAGATATGGATAAGGGACGAGGATAGGTTTATAAAGATAGGGAAGCACACACGAGGCATTACCTTCCTTTCTTTTCTTTCTTTATTCTTTCTTTCTCTTCTTTCTTCAACAAAATACTGATTAGATTATAATATATATGTCCATTCCTGACCTCCCTCTGGGTTTCTGAACGTAAGATGAAACCAAATATAATTCCTGTTATTATATTGTTTACTCATTTTCCTGTTTCCAGAGTCACAAATATTGCCCCGGAGAATATGAGTCTCTGAGGGCAAAGTGATATCTGTCAGTCTCTCTACGTGGGAGTTTTAATTAATCTTAAAGACTGTTTTATCGCGCTCAAAGATGTCACTTTTGTACGATGAATAAAACGAAGCTGTACTCCAGAAATATGACCGCTGAAGTGTTATCCTGAGAGAGAGAGAGAGAGAGAGGAGAGAGAGAGAGAGAGAGAGAGGAGAGAGAGAGAGAGAGAGAGAGAGAGAGAGAGAGAGAGAGAGAGAGAGAGAGAGAGAGAGAGAGAGAGAGAGGGGAAAAAAATATAACGAAGCTGTCTCAAGAAATATTAAGACCACTGAAGTGTTATCCTGAGAGATAGAGATAGAGATAGAGATAGAGAGAGAGATAGATAAAAAAAAATACATATAACGAAGCTGTCTCAAGAAATATTATGACCGCTGAAGTGTTATCCTGAGAAGAGAGAGAGAGAGAGAGAGAAGAGAGAGAGAGAGAAGAGAGAGAGAGAGAGAGAGAGAGAGAGAGAGAGAGAAGAGAGAGAGAGAGAGAGAGAGAGGAGAGAGAGAGAGGGAGAGAGAGAGAGAAGAGAGAGAGAGAGAGAGAGAGAGAGGGAGAGAGAGAGAGAGAGAGAGAGGGGAGAGATATGTATAGAGAAAAAAAAATATAACGAAGCTGTCTCAAGAAATATTATGCCCGCTGAAGTGTTATCCTGAGAGAGAGAGAGAGAGAGAGAGAGAGAGAGAGAGAGAGAGAGAGAGAGAGAGAGAGAGAGAGAGAGAGAGAGAGAGAGAGAGAGAGAGAGAGAGAGAGAGAGAATATACCTTATTAATATATCAAATAAATGACATCAGGGTGGAGAACACACACGTCAAGACTCACACAATGCAATGAAAGAGTGGTGTCGGATACCTGCTCAGCGGCACAGGTGAAAGGCAAGCTAATAATAATAATAATAATAATAATAATAATAATAATAATAATAATTTTATTTTCACCCGAAGGCATACAGTAAAAAGAAAAAGAAACACACAATATACAACACAGGAGTAAAATAACTTAACCCCTTCACGCCTAGATCTTTCCTTTACTATAATGAATCGTCTGTTGTTAGCCATACAATTACAAAAAGTACCTGAATATACCAAATTAGTTAGTCGACGCGGATACTAAGCAGGTCATATCTATAAAATATTGGGTATATTCACAAAAAATCGTCTAATGGTATCCAAATTACCATGGAACTTACGTTCTGGGCCTCAAGGAGTTAAGAAAATAATATATACATGTGGGTATTGCTGCCCTGGCTTCATGACGATACCTTGCAAGGGTACAGGAGGCAGAGGTCATCACTCCATCAAAGGGTTCAGATGTACTTATAGAGTTGGTATTATTATGTGTTCTTGATATATTACCAAGGTTCAGATGTATTCAATTGGCATTAATCTGTTTTTTGCATATATTACGAAGGTTCAGATGTATTCAACTGGCATTAATCTGTTTTTTGTATATATTACGAAGGTTCAGATGTATTCAACTGGCATTAATCAGTTTTTTGTATATATTACCAAGGTTCAGATGTATTCAACTGGCATTAATCTGTTTTTTGTATATATTACCAAGGTTCAGATGTATTCAATTGGTTTTATTATATGTTCTTGATATATTACCAAGGTTCAGATGTACTTAGTTGGTAAAATGATCTCTTCTTGATATATTACCATATATATAATTGCAAGACCTCATAGTTGAATACTCTATGATGTGTGGCAGCGTGTATCCACAATCTAAATCATCTGTGAATATTCATCGAGGTTGACAGCAAGTGAGGGCTTTGAGTTCTCACCAGAAATGTGACAGTAAATCAAATAACATACAGGGTTCCACGTGAGTATAACATTATAACGCCTTGAATGATGTAGGTAGGTAGGATGTCACGTCTTGAATGGTGTAGGTAGGTAGGATGTCACGTCTTGAATGATGTAGGTAGGTAGGATGTCACGTCTTGAATGGTGTAGGTAGGTAGGATGTCACGTCTTGAATGGTGTAGGTAGGTAGGATGTCACGTCTTGAATGATGTAGGTAGGTAGGATGTCACGTCTTGAATGATGTAGGTAGGTAGGATGTCACGTCTTGAATGATGTAGGTAGGTAGGATATAACGTCTTGAATGATGTAGGTAGGTAGGATGTCACGTCTTGAATGATGTAGGTAGGTAGGATGTCACGTCTTGAATGATGTAGGTAGGTAGGATGTAACGTCTTGTATGATGTAAGTAGGTAGGTTGTAACGTCTTGAATGATGTAGGTAGGTAGGATGTCACGTCTTGAATGGTGTAGGTAGGTAGGATGTAACGTCTTGAATGAGGTAGGTGATCTGTGGTTGAAGTTTTTTTTGTACAGTAGGATTGAAGAAGCATTAATGATCCCCGTTTGGAAACATTATTGCACATCAACTAAGATGCGATCAATGAGTGGAGTGAGTGGTGGAGCAAGGCACGGGCAGGAGGAGCAGTGATAGTCCTTGCCCTTAGATATTTCCTTTCCCTTGCCCTTGCCCTTTATGCCCTTTATAAGCCCTTGAGTGTTCCTGCATTCCCTCTCGTGATGACTATAGGCAGCAGAAAGGGGACATAAAGAGTATAAGAATATAAGAAAATAAGGAAGCTACAAGACGCCGTGAGACCAACTAATAAAGTACCACTGCTTCATTCATCCGTTGCTTTCCAACAAAACTTACTCCAATTATTATATTTTAAATTCATTGATGCATTTCGTCACTCCTATATATTCGTTGTTTCCCTCAGTCCTTGCAGTATGTGTGCGTAAATAAAGCCATTATTTGACTTCCATCCTCCATCATTGTTATCATGACTTCATTCTTCTTGAAAGTAAAGTAGCAGTGAAAACCGAGCATTGAATTATATTTCCTCGTTTCCTCTCTGCATTGCGGCCACAAAAGATGCTGGTGGTGGTGGTGGTAGTGGTGGTGGTGGTGGTGGTGGTGGTGTGGTGGTGGTGGTGGTGGTGGTGGTGGGTGGTGGTGGGGTGGGTGGTGGTGGGTGGTGGTTGTGGTGGTGGCGTGGTGGCGGTGGGTGGTGGTGGAGTGGTGGTGGTGGTGGGTGGTGGAGGTGGTGGTAGGGGGGGTGGTGTGGTGGTGGTGGTGGTGGTGGTGGGTGGTGGTGGTTGGTGGGTGTGTGAGTGGTGGTGGTGTGGTGGTGGTGGTGGGTGGGTGGTTGGTGGTGGAGTGGTGGTGGTGGTGGAGTGGTGGTGGTGGTGGTGGTGGTGGTGGTGGTGGTGGTGGTGGTGGTGGTGGTGGTGGTGGTGGTGGTGGTGGTGGTGGTAACTCAAATCCTTTGGAAACACTGCTTAGTTTCACTACAAACATTTCATAATTAAAAGTTTTCATGCATTTTAAAGTATGAAGGACTTTTCAACATTTAAAAGCTATTCTTCACTTTCCTGTACATTGTCTGAAGGTCTGGATTAAGGCTGCTGATCCCTGAGCCTCACTAACACTCCTCGGCGGCAGCGAGTCAGGGCGGTGCGGCGACCTAAGTGACGTTAACCCCTTCACGCCCAGGTCTTTCCCTTGCTATAGAAAATTGTATGTTGTCGAGCCATAAAATTACGAAAAGTAACTAAATAAACCAAATTAGTTAGTCAAGAAGGATACTAAAGAGGCCATAGCTATAAAATATTGCTTATATTCGCTCAAAAATCGTCTAATGGCACCCAAATTATAATGGAAATAACGCTCTGGGTCTCAAGGGGTTAACGGCAAGGTGAGGCTGACGAGTAGGCCTACGTGTGATCTGCCTATTTATACATAATGAAGCTCCATGGAAAGAATATATTTGTTTATCACCACGAAATATTTGACATCTTGAGGCCCAGAACGTAATTTCCATTGTAATTTGGGTACCATTAGACGATTTTAATAAATATATGTAATATTTTATAGACATGGCCTGTTTAGTATCCTTGTCCACTAGCTAATTTGGTATATTCAGTTACTTTTTTCGTAATTTTATGGCTAACAAGCATACGACTTCATATAGCAAAGAAAAGATCTGGGCGTTAAGGGGTCAAAGAGCATCTCTGGTTCGTCCTTATTCCTTGCATAAGAGTCGATGTTTTCCACACAACTTTCTTGTTATCAATATTCAGGTTAGGAAACTCTAGTAAACATGGTTCATTTGCATTATATTATCTGAAAAATATTACAATTCTCCTAAAAATACTTCGTAAGACCAATGCATTACCATTACTTCCATAAGTTCATTAAAAAATACCGTGACATCAAAACACTATTTATGTCTTGTAATCACGTACAGATAATGTTTTCTTTCTCTCTCTCTTTATCTATATATCTATCTATCTATCTATCTATCTATCTATCTATCTATCTATCTATCTATCTATCTCTATCTACTACTATCTAAATATCTATATATCTATCTATCTATCTATTTAAGTATCTATCTATCTATCTATCTATCTATTTAAGTATCTATCTATCTATCTATCTATCTATTTAAGTATCTATCTATCTATCTATCTATCTATTTAAGTATCTCTCTCTCTTTCTCTCTATCTATCTATCTCTAAGTATCTATCTATCTATCTATCTATATCCATTAAGTAACTATCTCTCTTTCTCTCTATCTATCTATCTATCTATCTATCTATCTATCTATCTATCTATCTATCTATCTATCTATCTCTACCTCTCAATCTCAACCAAAATAACACGGCTGATTATCATGGCGTCAGCGTCAAAAAGCGAAGAAACAGGAGAGAAGACGTGAAAATAACCCTCCATGCACAACAAGACTCTAAACACTAACTAATATTTTAATGCAACAAAATAACACAAGGGTGAAGGGTGAGCTTGTCGCCACGCTTACACCAAGGGTTGACGTGATTATGTGATTATGAGATGAGTCAACAAGAGGAAGGACATGACCTGAGGGAGGGAGAGAACACCTAGGCAGACAAGAGGGCACGGCGCGGGACATCTCGACACGTTAGGTATATAGCAAGGGCTTCTTCCTACTGCATGATTCTAAACTTCTAAAGGATATTCGTTGCCACTATATATTGCGCTCGCTCTCCTCGCTCTCTCTCTCTCTCTCTCTCTCTCTCCTCTCTCTCTCTCTCTCTCTCTCTCTCTCTCTCCTCTCTCTCTCTCTCTCTCTCTCTCTCTCTCTCTCTCTATATATATATTATTATATATATATATATATATATATATATATATATATATATATATTAAATACAGAATTACTTAATGTTTCAAATTGGATAAAAAGCAACACATTAAGTTTCAATGTCACAAAAACACATTATATGATATCTCATCCCCTGTTGACGCAACCATTACATGTTGATATTTATATTGATAACCTTAGGCTAAATAAAGTTCATGAGTCCAAGTTCTTAGGGGTAATAATTGATGACAAATTAAAATGGAAGTCTCATATATTTGAAATTAAGACTAAACTTTCTAAAATCACTGGTGTAGTACATAAAATACGTAATAATATACCCACTGACTGCTTGAGACAAATATATTTGACATTAGCATATCCGCACATTATATATTGTTTAGCTATATGGGGAGGATCATTCAAAACCTTCATCAATAGTCTTTTCATTACTCAAAAAAAATTGATACGTGTTATGACTGACAGCCACCGTTATGCCCACACTAACACATTGTTTAAAGATCTGAAATTACTTAAATTGCCTGATGTGATAGCCCTTCAAACCAATATATTTGTTCATAAGGCACTACACACGCATACAACTGACACTGACTTCCAATTAGCTTCTTATAATCCAGACAGTCGACGACCACATGATCTGAGCCTCCCATTATGTAGAACATCCCATGCACAGCAAGGCGTCACCGTTAGAGGTGTTAGATGTTGGAACCAACTGCCACAAGATCTTAGGAGCATTGTACCACTAAACACTTTCAAGTACAAATTAAAACAAAAACTATATAATGACTATTAACATTTACGTGATTGTGAATATATATTTTTTTTTCTTTTCATGTGAAACTCGGAGAGTAGTGATATATCACTACTATGTAACTTGCTTTTTCTTGTTCTTTTTTCTTGTTTTTTTCTTTAATTATTTTCTAAATATAATTCTAAATAATTATTATTTGCACATAAACAAATTGCCCATTTGTAAGTATTTATTATAGGATCGACACCTTGAGTTTACTTATGTATATTTTGTTTACTGTATAAACTTACGTGTTGGTTATACATGAGAATTTAGATTTATGTTTATTTATATAAATTATTTAGGACTATAAAATATGACGTCTTAAGGTTTAAAATATATACTAGCACAGGTCTGTACAAGAGCCTCGGCTCAACGGACCTGGTTCTCAGATATACTGTATGTACTGTAAATATATTTGTTTAACAATTGTAACAAGAGGTCAATAAATATATCAATATTAATATCAATATCAATATCTCCAGGTCCAATACATTTCAATCTCATTCTGAACTTGCCATCCTTTTGTTTACTGCCTAAAGACTGTTCAACCGATTATTTTACCGTTCTTCTAGCATCAATAATTATAAGCATACGTGCATAATTATATCTATAGTGATAACAGCAACATAATATCTAGACTTCTGACCCCTTATACTGTCTGTGAACCTTTGCTCGCTATATAACTAAGCCTGACTATTATTTCCTGATCTTAACCCCTTGAGGCCCAGAACGAAATTTTCATTGTAATTTGGGTATACCATAAGATGATTTTTGGGAATATCAGCAATATTTTATGGATATGACTTGTTTAGTATCCTTGTCCACTAGCGACTTTGGTATATTAAGTAACTTTTCGTAATTTCATGGCTGAAAAGACTTTTATAATATTAATGGAAAGATCTGGGCGTGAAGGGGTTAATATTCCTTGTGACACGCATATTCAAGGCATCATAAAACAATAATAACTATTTGATTCATGAGGTTGATTGACATTCATAACACTTGAGTCATTGGTTTGAGGCATGAGGCTTTTAATTGCTTTAGTACTTAACCCCTTCACGCCCAGATCTTTCCTTGGCTATAAGAAATTGTATGTTGTCCAGCCATAAAATTAAGAAAAGTCACTTAATATACCAAATTAGTTAGGCGACAAGGATACTAAACAGGTCATATCTATAAAATATTGCCTATGTTCTCTAAAAATTGTCTAATGGTACCCACATTACAATGGAAATTACGTTCTGGGCCTCAAGGGGTTAAGTTAATTTACTCCTGTTTGTATATTATGTTTTTTGTTTTGCTTTACTGAATGCCTTCGGGTGAAAATACAATTGTCATTATAACTATTATCATTATTAGTATACTTCCATCGGAATTTTGATAATATTTATATTTTTATTCTGATATATTTCCATTCTCTCCATCCATGTTAACCCTTCACACCCAAATCTTTCCTTTGCTATATGAAATCGTATGTTGTTAGCAATAAAATGATGAAAAAGTAACTAAATATATCAAATAAATTAGTTAATTACCATACTAAACAGGTCATATCTATAAAATATTGCTTATATTCATTAAAATTGTCTAATGGTACCCAAATTACAATTGAAATTAGTTTATGGGTCTCAAGGGGTTAAAGGCACATTGTTACAGGTTATGGGCACGATAATGACGCATAATTAAGAATATATCGGCACAGGAAGGTAGGCATCTTAATAAAGATACTTCCCGAGGCGTTATTACCGGGCAGACTTCACCCCTTGAGGCCCAAACGTGAATTCTATTATAATTTGGCCACCATTAGACATATTTTTTTAGTGAATATTTTATAGATATAACCTGTTTAGTATCCTTGTCCACTAGTTAATTTGGTATATTCAGTCGCTTTTCGTAATTTTATGGATAACAACAGACGATTTCCATTGTAATTTGGGTACCATTAGACGTTTCTTAGTGAATATAAGAAACATTTTATAGATATAACCTGTTTAGTATACTTGTCCACTAGTTCATTTGGTATATTCAGTCACTTTTCGTAATTTTATGACTGACAACAGACGATTTATATAGCAAACGAAAGATCTGGGCGTCAAGGAGTTAAACTAAACGATTACATAAATGAGGAAAAAAAAGACGCATGAACGAAATAATAAAGAATATATCGGTATAGGAAGGGAAGCATCTAGTAAGCACAGATAAATCTCGAAACGTTATTACCAGGCAGACTCTCTCTCTCTCTCTCTCTCTCTCAACTCTCTCTCTCCCGACTCTCTCTCTCTCTCTCTCTCTCTCTCTCTCTCTCTCTCTCTCTCTCTCTCTCTCTCTCTCTCTCTCTCTCTCTCTCTCTCTCTCTCTCTCTCACACACACACCCATAAATATACCAATGTACAGCATGTGCGCCTGTTTCTACTAGCTTACCTATGCATCTACCTATCTAATTTTGTATCAGCTATCATTTAATCTATATATGTATCAATCAATCAATATATGTACTGTATCTACCTTTCTATATGCTACTTTCAAGACCAAGGACCAAGGAATGCCCGCGCGAGTGACGTTGATGTGTTGAAGGTGTCGAGGGAGTGAGAGCTGCAGGAAATACCGGAGTGAAAAGCGTCACTTCAAAACGGGTTATGAAAATAAGGTTGTGAGTGAAGGAAACATGCTATTGAGTCCCATGGTCAGTGGAAGCAGCGTGCTTTTGTGTGTGTGTGTGTGTGTGCGTGTGTGTGTGTGTGTGTGTGTGTGTGTGTGTGTGTGTGTGTGTGTGTGTGTGTGTGTGTGTGTGTGTGTGTGTGTGTGTGTGTGTGTGTGTGTTATAGAAAGACGGAGAAAGAGAGAGAGAGAGAGAGAGAGAGAGAGAGAGAGAGAGAGAGAGAGAGAGAGAGAGAGAGAGAGAGAGAGAGAGAGAGAGAGAGAGAGAGAGAGAGAGAGAGAGAGAGAGAGAGAGAGAGAGAGACGAGAGAGAGAGAGAGAGAGAGAGAGAGAGAGAGAGAGAGAGAGTCAGACAGATAGACGAACAGAAAGACAGGCGAACAGACAGACAGACAGACAGACAAACAGACAGACGATAGACAGACGAACAGACTAATTAAAAGACAAAAGACAAATAGACAGACGAACAGACTAATTAAAAGACAAAAGACAAATAGACAGACGAGACAGACAGCTTTAAATAGGTACATATCTACGTGTGCCGTATGGAAGAGCTGCCTGATGGAAGAGGGCTGGATGGCTGGGTGGGGGGCTGGCTGGCTGGCTGGGTGGGTGGCTGGGTGGCTGGTGGCTGGCTGGCTGGGTGGTTGGGTGGCTGGTGGCTGGGTGGCTGGGTGGCTGTATGGTTGGGTGGCTGGTGGCTGGGTGGCTGGGTGGTTGGCTGGCTGGGTGGCTGGGTGGCTGGGTGGTTGGGTGGCTGGGTGGTCGCATGCCGTGAGAGTTCTCTCCGAGGGACAAAAATAGATGTACCGACAGTTGTAAATTTCTTTTTTCAAGAACGAGTGTTGACAGTTTGTGCTCCGCGGCCATGATCCCTCGCTGCTATCAGAATTCACCTTCACGGGATGTGTCGAGAGCAGGAAAGCGAGACTGGTTGACAAATAAAAATAAAAATATCCTATTTAACATAAATCAAAACAAATTATCAGTATATATAAAAATATAAAATAAAAAGCAGAAAAGGTCCAAAATCACAAGAGCATTTTAACTCACCAATGTTTTGATACTTTCCCACCTGAAAGACTTGAATTTCTTGGTAGGTAAACTACACAAGATATGTTACGGTATGGCTTACCAATATGAGAGTGAAGGAGTGAAGATGCTGGTTAACTTTTGTATTAATTATATGGAAAGCACAGAAACAAGTGGCTCCAGACAGCACCACGAGGCGACCTGTGGCTGGTGGCGGGGTTCTGGGAGTCACGAAGGCGCTTCATTTCCTATATAAGTTGAATGTTTATAAAACCATAAATTCAAGTGGCCTTCTGTTGGCGAGCCGCGAGAGCCAGTATATCAGGTTCGCGTGGGCATATGAGTGTACTAACCCTAACGTGCCTTGATCCTTCCTGACAATTAATTCAAAGAACAAGTATCTATTCTCCTCATCGTGAATGAGTGTCTTGGCGCGGCAGCCAGGCGAGGGCCGCGTCTCCCGCCTCGCGTAAATCATTCCTGGGTGGGTCTTCCCCTAGACTTTCCTCGCCACTGGACACCGATATTCCAATTCCAACCTAATCGGAAAAAAATAATGGTATATATCTATCTATCTATCTATTTATCCATTTATACTTACAGAATTATATATATATATATATATATATATATATATATATATATATATATATATATATATATATATATATATATATATATATATAATATACACACAGTATGAGTAAGTGTCTTGATTGGATCATGACTCTTCAACATGATTAGGTTAGTCTCAGTATCAATGGTTGACGCTTGCAAGGTGAGGCAAGGCAGGCAGGTGGAGGTGGAGGTGGAGGCTCCACATGAGGGGGTCGCCTCATCCATCAGCGGGGTATTAGAGCGCTTGGCAACAAACTGACACAAGCACAACCGGTTTCTCTCTTCATAAACGGAGCAAGTTTCCCACACACACACTAACACACACGCACAAACGCACATACAAATACCTTCCATTCCCCTGCCTCCACCCTCCCCCCTTGCATCCAGGCACGAAGGCAACCCTCCCGCCACCACCCAAACACCTGCCTTCACAGACACAACCCCCCACCTCTCACCCCTCCCTCCTGCAAACTGCTTTACCTCGGTCACCTGCGCTGCCAACCCCTGCTTCCCCACCACCCTTCCCTTCCTTTACCTTCCATAACAACGGAGCAATAGGGCAGTCACAGTAACAGGAGATGACAGAGTAGTGATGCAAGAAATGGTCAAAAATACACGACGGGCTGGAAGGGAAAGGGAAGCAGGAACAAGCAGAGAAGCAGGGGGGGGAGGCGATAACATTATGTGCAGGACGGCGGGGCGGCGCGTAACTTGTCAAGATAAGGTGGAGAGGAAGCAGAGGAGGTAATGAGCAAACAAAGGTAGGAGGTAATGAGAGAGAGAGAGAGAGAGAGAGAGAGAGAGAGAGAGAGAGAGAGGAGAGAGAGAGAGAGAGAGAGGAGAGAGAGAGAGAGAGAGAGAGAGAGAGAGAGAGAGAGAGAGAGAGACCGTCAAGCAGATTCAAGTAAGGAAGGAAATGTTGAGGAGTCAGGTAATTATTATGAAGGAAGAATACACACACACACAAACACACACAGAGAGAGAGCGAGAGATAGATAGATAGATAGATAGATAGATAGATAGATAGAGAGAGAGAGAGAGAGAGAGAGAGAGAGGAGAGAGAGAGAGAGAGAGAGAGAGAGAGAGAGAGAGAGAGAGAGAGAGAGAGAGAGAGAGAGAGAGAGAGAGAATGGAAAAATAAAAAAGAGGGAGCGTGAGGTACTAGGTAAGTTACTGATGGAACACATACACACACACACACACACACCACACACACACACACACACACACACACACACACACACACACACGCACAAACACACACACACACACACACATGCACAAAAACATATATACATACACATTGAAATAAAAAAATAAAAAATAAAAAAGCCAAGAAAAAAGATACCACTACCACCACCACACTGCGACAAACACACACACATTAATAATACCCTGAACCAACACATTACATCGAAACACTATTACTATCAACAACCAAGGAATTAAGAACGAGACTTTAACTTCCCCCACAAAAAATAGATATATCAAAGAGTGAAAATAAAAAAAAAAGACAAATATATAGAAAAATACACATATTTACGAATATTCTAAAAGTGGAGCGAGTATGTAAGACGGAAAAGTAAGGCCAGTGGAAAATGGAAAAGTAAGGCCAGTGGAAAATGGAAAAGTAAGGCCAGTGGAAAATGGAAAAGTAAGGTCAGTGGAAGATGGAAAAGTAAGGCCAGTGGAAGACGGAAAAAGTATGGCCAGTGAAAGACAGAAAAAGTAAGGCCAGTGGAAGACGGAAAAAGTAAGGCCAGTGGAAACAGAAAAAGTAAGGCCGGTGGAAGACGGAAAAAGTAAGGCCGTGGAAGACAGAAAAAGTAAGGCCAGTGGAAGATGGAAAAGTAAGGCCGGTGGAAGACGGAAAAAGTAAGGCCAGTGGAAGATGGAAAAGTAAGGCCAGTGGAAGACGGAAAAAGTAAGGCCAGTGGAAGACAGAAAAAGTAAGGCCAGTGGAAGACGGAAAAAGTAAGGCCGGTGGAAGACGGAAAAAGTAAGGCCAGTGGAAGATGGAAAAAGTAAGGCCAGTGGAAGACGGAAAAAGTAAGGCCAGTGGAAGACAGAAAAAGTAAGGCCAGTGGAAGATGGAAAAGTAAGGCCAGTGGAAGACGGAAAAAGTAAGGCCAGTGGAAGATGGAAAAGTAAGGCCGTGAAAGACAGAAAAAGTAAGGCCAGTGGAAGACGGAAAAAGTAAGGCCAGTGGAAGATGGAAAAGTAAGGCCAGTGGAAGACGGAAAAAGTAAGGCCAGTGGAAGATGGAAAAGTAAGGCCAGTGGAAGATGGAAAAGTAAGGCCAGTGGAAGATGGAAAAGTAGAGACCAGTGGAAGATGGAAAAGTAAGGCCAGTGGAAGATGGAAAAGTAAGGCCAGTGGAAGATGGAAAAGTAAGGCCAGTGGAAGATGGAAAAGTAAGGCCAGTGGAAGATGGAAAAGTAAGGCCAGTGGAAGATGGAAAAGTAAGGCCAGTGGAAGATGGAAAAGTAAGGCCAGTGGAAGACGGAAAAAGTAATGCCAGTGGAAGACGGAAAAGTAAGGCCAGTGGAAGCAGAAAAAGTAAGGCCAGTGGAAGATGGAAAAGTAAGGCCAGTGGAAGATGGAAAAGTAAGGCCAGTGGAAGACGGAAAAAGTAATGCCAGTGGAAGACGGAAAAGTAAGGCCAGTGGAAGACAGAAAAAGTAAGGCCAGTGGAAGATGGAAAAGTAAGGCCAGTGGAAGATGGAAAAGTAAGGCCAGTGGAAGACAGAAAAAGTAAGGCCAGTGGAAGACAGAAAAAGTAAGGCCAGTGGAAGATGGAAAAGTAAGGCCAGTGGAAGATGGAAAAGTAAGGCCAGTGGAAGACAGAAAAAGTAAGGCCAGTGGAAGATGGGAAAGTAAGGCCAGTGGAAGATGGAAAAGTAAGGCCAGTGGAAGACAGAAAAAGTAAGGCCAGTGGAAGACAGAAAAAGTAAGGCCAGTGGAAGATGGAAAAGTAAGGCCAGCAGAAAATGGAAAAGTAAGTTCACAGGTAAAATTTAAAGGTATGACAAGGTAAGTCAAGCGTGAAAAAAAGAGTGGGTATATGAGGGATGTTAGCATAGAGTCAAAGGACATATTTTACCAGGATAAAGACGGTGATATGTAGGGGAGGAAAAGGAAAGAATGTGAAACGATGGTGTGAACCGCTTCGTAAAAAAACAAATTAATAGCGTAGGTTAAAGAAAGCCACAAGGGTAAGAACCAGGCTAGGGAAAAGAGGGAAAGCTGGGCAGGAAAACAAGCAGTGAAGCAAAGAAGCAAGGAACGCGGGAAGCAAAAAGATAGATGCGACAAAGAAAGAAAGACTGGGAGGTAGAATGGATGAGGAGGAAAATAAGTCAAGGGAGGAAAACAAGCAAGGAAGTATACAGAGGCTGGAAATAAATGGAAGGATAGGAGGAGAAAGTCAGAAAGAGGGGAAGAGAAGATGAGGAAGGAAGGAGGGTGTAGAAGAGGAAGTGAAAAGAGAGGAAGGGAGAGGAAGGAAGTCAGAAAGGATGAGGAGGAAAGTAGTAAAGGAGGGAGGAGGGAAGTTGGGAAAAGAGAAGGAAGTGAAGATAGAAGGAGAAGGGATGAGGAGGAAAGTCAGTAAAGGAGGGAGGGAGGGAAAAGAGGAAGGAAGTGAAGATAGAAGGAGAAGGGATGAGGAGGAAAGTCAGTAAAGGAGGGAAGGAGGGAAAAGAGGAAGGAAGTGAAGATAGAAAGGAATAGGAAGAAAATGAGTAAAGGAGGG
>JACEEZ010019153.1:1067500-1087500 GCA_016584305.1 Chionoecetes opilio
CTTGATAGCTTTAACAGTTTGGCGCCAAAAAATACGAGCATCTCAAGAAAGAAGTGTTAGCGACATATAGCATAATAGACGCATTATAAGGTGTGATTATAAGAATTAGGGATTATTAATTACGTTGATGTATAAAAATATTCATTAATCATAAAGGTAAATATATAAATAGGTATAGATATGGTGTGTGTGTGTGTGTGTGTGTGCGTGTGTGGTGTGTGTGTGTGTGTGTGTGTGTGTGTGTGTGTGTGTGTGTGTGTGTGTGTGTGTCTGTGCGTGCATGCGTGCGTGTGTGTATGTGTAAGTAAATAAGTAAGTAAGTATGTAAGTAAGTAATTAAGTGTGTGTGTGTGTGGTGTGGTGTGTGTGTGTGTGTGTGTGTGTGTGTGTGTGTACATGTGTGTGTGTGTGTGTGTGTGTGTGTGTGTGTGTGTGTGTGTGTGTGTGTGTGTGTGTGTGTGTGTGTGTGTCGTGCGTGGTGGTGTGTGTGTATGTGTCTGTGTGTGTGTGTATGTGTGTGTATGTGTGTGTGTGCGTGTGTGTGTGTATGTGTGCGTGTGTGTATGTTGGCACCGTTCCACCGCCGCCATCAAAAAGCCACCTCCCATAATGACACGGCCTCGGCCTCCCCTGGAAACCCTGCTCACTGTCACCTCAATGTTCTTGCCGTTTTTTCTATTTTCCTCTTTTCTGACCCACCAAAACAAAAAAAGCGTCGAATTATTTCTCATTTTCCCTCAACCACAATCTGGGAAACGTCGGAGATATTGCGTGTTGGAGGATGCTCAATGTCGCCGGTGTTTTCCCCCATTTCTCCCCCTCCCCCCTTTTTCGCGGTAGATGCAGCAGGGAGCCAACCACTCACGTCCGAGGTGAACCAATAAGTAGATTACAGCCTTCAATAATTTCTCTTCGTCCATGGCATTCTCCGCCTTGAGTTTAAGCTGATTGCGGCACCGGTGACGGTTTTAGAGGAGGCCGGGAAGGTAGCTATTCAAAATGTATCCCCCCTTCCCCCATTTTAAGTTTTTAAGTCCCCCCCCCCACCTCTGCCTGAACACAATATTACGCTCGCGGCGGAAATCCTTTTGTCACAAACTATGAATCTGCAGACAAAAATTCTCTCGTCCAGCTGCAAAAGTTTCTTCCGTATGAAGTGTGTCTCTCCTATTATCTTTTTTGTTTGTTTGTTTGTCGGTTACTTTTGTTTTGTTTTGTTTACTTTATTTTGTTTATGGTGAGACTATTTGCGGTGGCTGGGTGGGTCTTTACCGCGATGAACTTTCTGGTAAAATTTAGCGCCGAGGGACGTGCTCATTGAGGGACATTTTTCTTCCCCAATACAGGCTTAAAAATTCAAAGTTGAGTGTGTTCTGCGCACTCTTTACATGACACACGTCCACGTCACTCACTTTCTTTTGGTGCTCATGTAATAATTCATAATGGTATTAATTATAACAACTGAACAAATTGATAAACCAACGTGATGGGAGTAGAGGTGAGAGGTGAAGGCAGCCGCGCCCCACCACCGCCTTGACGCTGCCATAACACCACTTGGAAACTAGCTCTTGAAAAATATAGAAAAAATACCCGTAGAATGGTTGGTTATGTCATTTTAAGCGTGCAAAACACATAAAAGAGTGAATATGATACAAAACACCTTATCTCGGCAATGCATAGGAGTAATTAATGGCTTGGCTCACCTTCATATATAGTATTTCATTTAAGCTTAAGGTAACACGAGAATACTCCACACAAACACAAACACACAGACAGTCACCTCTGTCAGGTATAAGAGGAGGCCCAACGCAACACTCGCCAGGTATTTAACCCCTTCACGCCCAGATCTTTCCTTTGCTATAAAAAAATGTATGTTGTTGAGCCATAAAATTACGAAAAGTAGCTGAATATATCAAATTAGTTAGTCGACAAGGATACTAAACGGGTCATATCTATAAAATATTGTTATATTCACTAAAAAATCATCTATTAGTAGCCAAATTACAATGGAAATTACGCTCTGGGTCTCAAGGGGTTAAGAACATAAGAACACAAGGAAGCTAAAAGAGGCCGTGATACCTACACGAGGTAGTTCCTGTAAGACAAATACTTTAACACAACACTAACTAACAAACACTTTAACACAACACTAACTAACAAACACTTTAACACAACACTAACTAACAAACACTTTAACACAAGCACTAACTAACAAACACTTTAACACAACACTAACTAACAAACTTTAACACAACACTAACAAATACTTTAACACAACACTAACTAACAAACACTTTAACACAGCACTAACTAACAAACACTTTAACACAACACTAACAAATACTTTAACACAACACTAACTAACAAACACTTTAACACAACACTAACTAACAAATACAAACATTTTATTTCGCCATGGAAACGAAAAATACAACGTAAATGAAGGAAAAAAATGAGTTAACGTACATATAACAGAAACTAATTAGGTATGTAAACTTATATGCTGTATATGGATACTGATATATATATATATATATAGTGTATATTTTTTTAACGAGGCAAAAATTCCATTCTATCTTAAGGTCTCATGCTTAAAATTATGCCTATATTTACCTGATAATATGGTTAACTATGATAAAATACAACTGAAATGTAGAAGAACCGTAGTATTCGCTTATCCTGGCATCAAATATCAGTCAGTAAGCAGAAGGAGTCAGGATTTTTCACCTCGTTAAAAAAATAGACTATAGTCATGACCTTCCTGCCTGCATGTAAATAAATAGAAGTTACACAATGATACAAGACAAGGCAGCAAATCGTGGCCATAGCCTGCACTTGGGCCACCACCACGCCTCACAAACACAGCTATCTTGTATCTCAACACCGTTTTGTGGATCCATCATTCAACGTTTGTAATGCGCATCAGCGAAATTTGAAGGAAAAAAAAATCTAATGCGGGTAAGACCTCGCTTTGACTACTGGAAACAACAGCAAAGAAAAAAAAACCAGCGCACGACCGCCCCAACTTAGGCAGGAAAACATGATTACACAAACTCCCCAGGTAGTTTCGCATCAGATAAATAAAATTATCCCCAGGTGACCAGAAGCGCCGCCCTCACCCTATGGGAGGATCACGCCCACCCCGCTCGTCCCTGACCCTGCCCTTACCTGCCTCTAACACCACCCCCCCACCCACCCACCCCGGCACCTCACCTCAGCCTCGCGCCGCAGGAGTCTCTCGCCACCCAACTCAAACAGTCACGTCAGGAACACAGCCACGACTTGTTTCGATGGTTTAGGTAACGTTAACTGGGACTAACAAGGAAGGGCGAAAACATCCCTGCGGCGGCCAAACATTATCCTGAGGACGTCATCACCAACATGTCATCACCAACTGTCTTCCCCGCCACGTGACGCTCCTTTAGTCAACCCTCGCCTACACCACCACCAACACCACCACCACCACCACCACTACTATCACCACCACCACCACCACCACCACCACCATTCCACCCTCGCTTATAATTCCATACCAATATATTTGATTTTGTCTTTATACATACAGAGAAAAAAGAATCATTACTTATAATCTTTGTATCAATTTCGTCACTCTTCATACTTCCTAATTTATTTTGTTATAGTTTTGCCCTTACAGTTTAGCTCTTAATAATACACCAACCAATATATTTGATCATCTCTATCTCTATATAAAGAGAGAAAAATAAATAATCATTACCTATAAACTTATCTTCGTATCAATTTCGTCAGTCTTCATACTTCCTCATTCATTTTATGTATGCATTGTATGGAGACAACATACACTAATCATTGAGCTATTCAGGGTGACTCACATCTACAGGTTGATAACTCACACTTATACTAATATCCATCACACACTCAAGGGTTGGTCACAGTTGGAGCCTCAGACAGAGACACACTAACCATGGAGTGTCCTTACTGAGCAAGTGTGTGTTTACAGGAACTACCACGTGTAGGTTTCAGGGCCTCTTGTAGCTTCCTTATGTTCTTATGTTCTTATTTTGTTATAGTTAAGCCACGGCGGCAAGATGCACAGAAGGCGTGGTGGCGGCCTGATCAACGGGCATCGGGTATCAAGACGATGGCTTCCCTACCACACCTCATATTATTTTACCTGGTGATGCTACCGTAATTTGAGCCACAATTTATTATTTACTTACAATTTACTCATTACTGCTTCGGTGGAGGTGACAGCGTGTCCAGAACTCTTTTCCCTAAGCAATAACTATTATTCAGCACCAGACAGCTTAAGCCGGACGGTATATACGGTACCTCCATTAAGCTGTGACCGACCAAACAGGTGTGGCCGTGGCAGACGCGGTGCAGCCTGGCTCGTACTGTCACCATGAAGCACACACGTCACACCGTCACACCAACACACCCACTGCGTCACACCACTCGTAACACCAAGGCGTCACTATGAAGCACACACGTCACACCGTTACACCAACACACCCACTGCACATCACACCACTCGTAACACCAAGGCGTCACTATGAAGCACACGCGTCCCACCGTTACACCAACACACCCACTGCGTCACACCACTCGTAATACCAAGGCGTCACTATGAAGCACACGCGTCACACCGTCACACCAACACACCCACTGCGTCACACCACTCGTAACACCAAGGCGTCACTATGAAGCACACACGTCACACCGTTACACCAACACACCCACTGCACATCACACCACTCGTAACACCAAGGCGTCACTATGAAGCACACGCGTCACACCGTCACACCAACACACCCACTGCGTCACACCACTCGTAACACAAAGTAAACCTAACCTAAGACAGACAATCTAGCATGGGGAAACTAGATTTACAAAGCCACCTTGATTATACCCGCCCAGATTTCCCATCATAATAATCTGTAGTTAATAAAAGTCTTGTGTATTTCTTCATTTGTGTAAGATATCTTGATTTTCTTTTCTCATCTTTGCTGTTCTGGTGACGTCAATTCCTTGCTTTCATCCAAAAAATATTTAATCTTGCGTTAGTTTATCTGAAAAACGTCAGACAACAAGGTTTTTGGGTAGGTGTTTGCATCCATAATGATATATATATATATATATATATCCTTACAAAAAATCTATACTTATTACAGCGCATTATATAAACACCAAGACTTCAATCCGAATATCAATGCGGTTAAGTTAATAATTAAAATATAAAATACAGCTTTATGTGGTGACAGGCGGGAGCTAATGACACATAATTATGATCATATTACTTTCCAAATCATAACTTTAGACTCACTTATTAGAACCGCGATCACACGGCGCTAATGAACGGGAACACAATTAATAGCCAATACCATGCCGGCACGTGGTTATTGAAGAGCACGTGTTATCCCTTCAAGACAGGTTTGCCATTGATAATATATATAATCAGCTCCCTCACGCCCCATAATAACACCTGTACGTCATGCACACACAAAACCGGTTGGGCCAGAGGGTTATAAGGGTCATGAGAGCCCTGCATGACCACATTCTTGCCGCCACTTCCCCCTCTGAGTAACATGAGTCTGAAGGAAAATTTCTGAACCCCAACCAGATAGGATTTTCATATAGTTAACATGATCATCTCAATCTCCAATCACTATAAGCTTTGAGTCATTAACCCCTTGAGGCCCAGAACGTAATTTTCATTGTACTTTGGGTACCATAACACGATTTTTAGTGAATATAAGCAATATTTTATAGATATGACCTGTTTAGTATATTTGTCGACTAACTAATTTGGTATACATGGATGTCAACAAGAAAAGAAAAAAACCTCTGAAATAAAATAATAGGGCGACCAACTCATCCGAGCGTTGCGAGGGAACCTCCAGTAGGGGGTTCGGATTTTTTGTAAATTTCATGCTCTGAGAGAGCTTCTGAGAGGTCCTTGGTTATATCTATAATAATTTCTGGTCTCAATTTTGTCTGTCTTAGTGTCCACAATTTGTGTATATGTATGGTATGTATATATGGTATATCATGCAACTTAAATTGTGAGATGTATATGAATTATTAACCATTTTGACATGATACATGAAATATTAACACTGTTTCCGTTGGAAAAGTAATAACACAACAACAAAATATTTGTCATTTATATTAGTCAACTTTATCAATTATTTAGGCGCTATATAAATGTATAAACAATAAACAATAAACAATTATTCTTGCACCTATGACATGCCAATACATGCATCCGCATGATGAAACTGAATCAATTGCCAATTTACTAACTTGTATTGTAATAACTATTTTGACCATCATGATCATACCTTACCTGCCCAGTAAAACATGCACACAGTCACACCTTAATTGCCCTGTTGGCTGTGGGCTAGCCAACTATGTACACCCCCCCCAACCCCTAAATTTTTAACCCGAATCTACACGATTCACAGAAACTACTCAGCTGGCAATAAAATACTCGAAAATCCGCGAATCCGCGGAAAATTGACATCCCTGGGTATATTAAGATATTTTTCGTAATTTTATGGCTAACTACAGACAATTCTATATAGCAAAGGAAAGATCTGGGCGTGAAGGGGTTTAAGGTGTCGCTCCTAACTCACTCTTTATGTGAATTTTTCAGTTTTTCTTATAAAGTTCACGATATCTTTTAAGGTGTAGTTGCATACATTTTCTTCTTCAGTATTTAATGTTAAGTATAGTAGCATATAAGGAAAAAAACTTGAAGAAATAATAGTCATATTGAGATCTTTAGCTTTCCCTTTATTTACTATCATATACTTTTTTTGTCTTTCATTTTTGTCTATCTATAATATTTTTTGGCAATTGAGGAAAATAAATGTTTCAGTGTAATTAAGTGCTAGCTAACCACATCATGACAGATTTCCTTACACACACACACACACACACACACACCTCTTCCTTCCCTGCCTCGCCAGTCATCCCTCATCAACACAGTTATTAATAGAAGTGCAATCAGGAGTTATTCGTCGTATTAAATCTTGTCTTAACATTCTCTCTCTCTCTCTCTCTCTCTCTCTCTCTCTCTCTCTCTCTCTCTCTCTCTCTCTCTCTCTCTCTCTCTCTCTCTCTCTCTCTCTCTCTCTCTCTCTCTCCCATGCATCACGTCGCGCCATAAGTCTCCGCCTCTAACACGGCCGCGTCACTGTGGTCCATGTCTACAGAGGTTTCACAAAACACGTCTGCCGCACACCGGGGTATCATCATCATCATCGTGACTACTTTCATTATTATTAGCATTACTATTATTATGCAATTATTCATTTTCAATTATATTATTATTCCTATTAATATTACATAATTAACATAATTATTACTATCATCATAACAATTGTTCTAAAATTATAACTATTATAATCATCATTATTAATATTACTGTTCTAATCATAATTGTTATTAACATTACTATAGTCCTCATTAACATTGTTATTGCTGTTGTATTCTAATTATTATTACTACAATTAATTTTATAATTCCTATATCAATAGCAATGCGATTTTTTTTCTCAATATTATATTGATAAAATGTAGTTGCTACTGTCTTTACAATCCTTATCATTATCATAATCCTTTGTTTGAAGTGCCTCCCACGTGTTTGAGAAAATGCCTTACATATGACAAAATAAAATGATCATTATGACTATTAAAAGTATTATCACCGTCATCATAATCATCACTATCATCATCTTCATTACTATTATTTTCGTAAATAAAATAATAATAATAATAATAGTAATAATAATGATATTAACATTAATAATAATAATAACCATAACATTAATAATGATTATAACAATAATTGTAATAATAAATAATAATAACAATAACAATCTATCACTATCATTATCATTATTACGAATATCATAAATACAAAAAATTCATCACCTTTATAATTTATATTATATTAACAATGATATCATTGTCATAATCATGATTACCATTATCTTTATAATCGTTACCATTATTGTAGGTCGTAAAAATCATCCTTACTAGCATTGTCATACCATCATGATCATCATTATAGTTTATATTATCATGATCATCAGTATTTTTATCATTACAACTTTCACTATGTTGCCTTCATTATCATTATTAGAGTCATAGCTATTACTATTACCATTACCATCATGTATATTATTGTTACTACATTATCTTCAAATTCATCCTTATTATCATTATCATTATCGTAAATGTCATAAATATCACTATAATTATTAAAGTCATCGTTGATATTAATTCATTTACCGCTGACTATCATTATCATCATAACTGTCACTATTATCATTATCATCATCATCATCCTGTTACTTTTACGAGGAAATGCATGTCGACTGTCCATTGACTCTTGCAAACGAGAAAGAGAAGCAGTGAAGAAGCAGTGAAAGCATGAAAAACCGAAACGAAGCAAGGAAGAGGAGGAGGAACATCGCAACGAAGCATTGGGGCGACCCAATACTTACTTTGCCATAACCTGCTCGACTTGTACCGAGAGAGCACGACGGAACGGTAGTAGGAATAGTAGGAAGGGAGGGAGGGGTTGGGCACGAATCACGGGTTCAAATTGACTTAATTCCCATGTCTTGGGTCTCATATGTATTGGGTCCCATGTCTTGGGTCTCACATGTCTGGGGTCCCATATGTCTTGGGTTCCATATGTCTTGGGTCCCATATGTCTTGGGTCCCATATGTCTTGGGTCCCATGTCTTGGGTCTCATGTCTTGGGTCTCATAGTCTTGGGTTCCATATGTCTTGGGTCCCATGTCTTGGGTCTCATTGTCTTGGGTACCATGTCTTGGGTCTCATATGTCTTGGGTCCCATATGTCTTGGGTCCCATATGTCTTGGGTCTCATGTCTTGGGGCCGAAACATCTTGGGTCCCATATGTCTTCGGTCTCATAGTCTTGGGTCTCATATGTCTTGGGGCCGAAACATCATGGGTATCACTTGACTTCATTACCAATCGCCTCAGTACCAATTGACCTGCACCCGGGTAGCAGCCATGTGTGTGTGGAGGGCTGCAGAGAAGGATGTCTGGGCTATATAGTATGACGAAGAGGGCTGGGGCTGTTGGTCATGTTCCAGCCTCTACCACGTCTTGCTAAGGGAAGGAAGGGAAGGGAGGGAGGAGGAATGGATGAAAGCTAGGACATGAATAGAGGATGAAACAGGTGTGAGAGAGGGAAGGAGGGAGGGAAGGAAGGAGGGAAGGAGGGAGGGAAGGGGAGAGGGAAGGAGGGAGGGAAGGAGGGAGGGAAGGGGAGAGGGAAGGAGGGAGGGAAGGGGGTAGGGAAGGAGGGAGGGAAGGAGGGAGGGAAGGAAGGAGGGAAGGAGGGAGGGAAGGGGGGAGGGAAGGAGGGAGGGAAGGGGGGAGGGAAGGAAGGAGGGAAGGAGGGAGGGAAGGGGAGAGGGAAGGAGGGAGGGAAGGAGGGAGGGAAGGAGGGAGGAAAGGGAAATGAGAGAGAACAAATGAAGAGAAGCATGAGAAGAGGAAGAGGTTAAGAGAATCTGCACATGCACAACACACAATTATGAACGTTACTAATATTAGTCTGAAATGAACATGATCGCTAAATTGTGGTGGACACTATCGCAACTTTTCAAACAGCACGCCTTATCTAACAAACTGATCCCTGCAGATCCATAAAGACACGGTGTGCAAGTTAGGCGTTAAGACTTACAAGACTTCGCAGATTCAATGCATAGATCAGAAATTTAAGAAAATGCACTTTTGAGAACAAAGAAATCTCCACAAAAAGGAAACTCTTAAGTGAGGCAGTACTTGATAAACAGAGATCCATGAATTGTTATCATTCCTAAAGCGGCATGAAACCCACCAAGAGCCTGACTTATGAAGCCCTAATGCTTAATGTGCAACAAAAAAAAACATTTATAGGAAGCTGGCAAGCGAATCATGATTGGAGTTTGATTTCCCAGGCCTGAGAGCAGCGGCGTGACTCAGATAGCAGACCAGGATCCTCCAGCGCACCCTTACCCCCACACCACGGAATCAATGCAACACCCTGCTGCACTGTAGACTCCTCCAGAGATACAATAACATGCATCTTGTAGCCAAGCAGTGCCTGGCGCGGCAGTGATGGCCTCTGCGGCGCCTGTCCCGCGCTGAGTGATGACCCGAGGCTGCCACGCCGGAAACGACACTCGGGAGAGAACGAACCTGATTGTGAACATTTCGAGAATGTTTTAGTCGAAAAAAAAGCTATCTAATATTCCTTGTGATAAAATCTTCTTCAAGATATTTTTTTCTCACTTCTCTCCAGAATTACACCGTGCCACGTAACTTCATAAAACTACCAGAGTAATTAACTCATTAATCTCCGGATGAAATGAACAAGCTTCCTAAAGTAATCTACATGCACTTGGGTATATGGCCCAAAATTCCCTGCATCGCCAAAACTCTTCGTTGTCACACTATTTTATAGCCAGCTTCAATATGAAATTTGGCAATGAGACCATTTTCGTGGAGGTGCCTCCGGGCCTCACTGATGAAGAAACAGACGCAAAAAGTGTGAGGCAGAGGAAAGAAAGGTAAGAATGGAAAGAAATCTGTCCTTGTGGTGACTAATTTATGTGCCCTTCGTGTCGCCGCACCGCCACGGGAGCCAAGTCACCCACACTGTTGCTGCAGAGCCATATCCTGCACCATCACGTAGTCACCGCCGCCAACCCTCACCACGACCACCGCCCACCCTCGCCACCCTGAACCTCATGTCAGGTGAAGAATAACAATCAGCACCTGCGAGTTTGTTCATTATACAACATCTTTGCAGCAAGAAGGACGCTGCCCGTCTGCCCTGAACCCAGTATGAGGACGGCGCCACCTTCGTGAATGCAGACAGGCGACCCGAAGCAGGACCTGATGTGCTGAAAGACGCCGAGCAGCGCGACAGCCAACACCAGAGTCACGTGCAAGTTTGATGGATGTTGAGGCAGATAAACCACCTGTCTGTCTGGCCGTGGCGGGACAGCAGGGTTCCTCCGCCGTCTTTGCCTCATCAACACGGCAACCACCAAAATAAAGACCCGCCTGCCGGTTAGTAACAATATTTTCATGTTGAAAGACGAACGCGAGGTCACATACGAGCAGGATATTTCAAGATAGACAAAGATATACAGGTGTCACGGCGGCAGGAGAATGAGACAAGACTTGACTAAAACACTCAATAGTATTATACCAGAAATGAGTTTTTGTTTGGATAGTATCGGAGCAGATCAACACATCGCTCCTGCCATCCCCTCCCTGCCGATGTAAGAACACATCCAGAGAAAAACAACAACGGCATAAAAAAGGATGCCATGCATATACAAAAATGTCGAGAACTTGTATCGAAGACTTTTTCCCAGTGCGTGGTGATGCACGGCTATGAAATGAGGCCGGGAAAGTGAGGGAAGGGGTTGGCGCTCCCCTTCCTTGGGGCGACACAAGATGCACGAGCTGGTTACCGGCCTCCCAAGACACCCCGCTCCCCGGCGCCCCGCACGGATGACACCGCCGCGCCTCAAACTTTCAGCTCAGAAGCTTGTCGCGAGATCTGCCTCCCCATGTCCGTGTCTCACTCCCGTCCTCGGAGAAAAAGTGGAATGTCGTGAGCTTCGGGAGGGAAGAGGCGACGAGACCTTGCTCCTCGCTCCCTCCTGCCACCTTCACTTTTACTTGAAAGAACCTCGACTTTCTTTTATATAGTGTTAAGTATCAGGAACTACTACGTGTAGGTCTCGCGGCCTCTTGTATATAGCTTCCTTATTTTCTTATGTTCTTATGTTCTTACCCTCAAAATGACTGATTCCTAGGTTGTCTCCCTCACGCATGTACTGTAGAGTCTCCAGTATATATAAGTTTTCAGTTTTCATCAAGAGTTGACGGGAAACATCAATTCAATCACTATCATGTAGAAACACTAAAAGAAAAGAGAAGTTGAGTTTCAGTATTAACTCCCATGGCGCCATTCAGCTATCACTGCACATTAGATGAAGACTATCCAATGCTAAGGAATCATATAAACATACAAAGCACTGAATAATACAACCTTTTAACATTCCTATACTATACACGTTAATATATTATCTACTACTTCTTTCCTTCCATTTCTTCTACTTGTAACAAACTTCTACACATTGTTATATTATCTACTACTTCTTTCCTTCCATTTCTTCTACTTGTAACAAACTTCTACACATTGTTATATTTTCCTTCACCTTCATTTATGTGCATTCTCCCCGATGGCCTAACCAGTTCCGACCCCGACAGACTTATGTTTGTTAGCTTCTATAAGAACAAGGTCTTTCAACAATAGAACACGCAGGGTTGGTGCTAACATTCAGATCCTTGGCGCAAGATTTCATAAGCATCAGTAACGTTGCAGAAGTCTATTTCCACTATGAATACGCAGCCATATTAATGTTTTTGTAGGAGTATTGGGTATTTTTGTAGAAGTATTGGGTATTTTTGTAGGAGTATTGAGTATTTTTGTAGGAGTATTGGGTATTTTTGTAGAAGTATTGGGTATTTTTGTAGGAGTATTGAGTATTTTTGTAGGAGTATTGGGTATTTTTGTAGGAGTATTGGGTATTTTTGTAGGAGTATTGGGTATATTTGTAGGAGTATTGGGTATTTTTTGAGGAGTATTGGGTATTTTTGTAGGAGTATTGGGTATTTTTGTAGGAGTATTGGGTATTTTTGTAGGAGTATTGGGTATTTTTGTAGGAGTATTGGGTATTTTTGTAGGAGTATTGGGTATTTTTGTAGGAGTATTGGGTATTTTTGTAGGAGTATTGGGTATTTTTGGAGGAGTATTGGGTATTTTTGGAGGAGTATTGGGTATTTTGGAGGAGTATTGGGTATTTTTGTAGGAGTATTGGGTATTTTTGGAGGAGTATTGAAGGAAATACTGAAGGCTTCTCAATTTACATTTAAGGAAAATTTTGCTTTCATTGCAATAATTATGAGTATACTACATTACAAAATCTTTGAGGCTATGCAATATTGATTTATGGATGCTGTATTCATAAACACCAATATAATATTTGGGAGGCATTGATACATCCTTGAGAGCGATCAAAACATGTACACTATGAAGAATATGTAGCTTTGAAGAAACTCCTACCGTCCATCTAGACTTTTGTGGGAATATTGGGTATTTTTGTAGGAGTATTGGGTATTTTTTTAGGAGTATTGGGTATTTTTTAAGGAGTATTTGGGCATTTTTGAAGGAGTATTTGGGTATTTTTGTAGGAGTATTGGGTATTTTTGGAGGAGTATTGGGTTTTTTTGGAGGAGTATTGGGTATTTTTGTAGGAGTATTGGGTATTTTTGTAAGAGTATTGGGTATTTTTGTAGGAGTATTGGGTATTTCTTAAGGAGTATTTGGGTATTTTTGTAGGAGTATTGGGTATTTTTTAAGGAGTATTTGGGTATTTTTGTAGGAGTATTGGGTATTTTTGGAGGAGTATTGGGTATTTTTGGAGGAGTATTGGGTATTTTTGTAGGAGTATTGGGTATTTTTGTAAGAGTATTGGGTATTTTTGGAGGAGTATTTGGGTATTTTTGTAGGAGTATTGGGTATTTTTGGAGGAGTATTGGGTATTTTTGGAGGAGTATTGGGTATTTTTGGAGGAGTATTGGGTATTTTTGGAGGAGTATTTGGGTATTTTTGGAGGAGTATTGGGTATTTTTGTAGGAGTATTTGGGTATTTTTGTAGGAATATCCGGACTCTTTGTGTGTGTGTGTGTGTGTGTGTGTGTGTGTGTGTGTGTGTGTGTGTGTGTGTGTGTGTGTGTGTGTGTGTGTGTGTGTGTGTATTTACCTAGTTGCTGCATACAGGGCATAACCTAGAGTACTCGTGTGGTCCTGTCTCCATATCTATATTCATTTATTTTAAATTTTTCTTTATTTACAATTATTACTTTTTTGTGTGTGTATGTATGCAAGAATGCACGACATACACTAATAAGTCACTCCGTATTGGCACACTAAGGTTTTTTTTTAAATCTTCTGGTTAACATTATTTCAATAAAAACATCTTTTCTTTTACGTACCGAAAATAGTTCATATGCGTTACGCCAAAAATAAACATCAAGTATCAATTAAACCTTTTACCAGCCGATCAAAGGAAGAAACTAAAAAATAATGTCATTCACTGGAGTTTACTAATTTAGATCATTTTGGGATCTTTTCATGTCTTCAATCGACTCTTAAAAAAAGGAAAAATATGCAGAGAAAAAAAAGTACGAAAATATGCATACTCTCTCTCTCTCTCTCTCTCTCTCTCTCTCTCTCTCTCTCTCTCTCTCTCTCTCATGTGATATCTAAAACAACACGTGGATAATTATTTCTTCCACCGTTTGTGTACAAGTATCAATAATGACGATAATGAAGCTCAGGATCATTACAACAACACCTTCATGATGACAGTAATGACGATTGTAATGACGTTAACTCCTTGAGACCCAGAACGTCATTTCCATCGTAATTTGGGTACCATTAGACAGTTTTTAGTGAATATAAGTAACATTTTATAGATATAACCTGTTTAGTATCCTTGTCGACTAACTCAGTTTAGTATATTCAGTTACTTATCGTTATTTTATGGCTAACAACAGACGGTTTTTTTTTATAGCAAAGGAAAATTCTGGGCATGAAGAGGTTAAAGCAACATTACATGACCAACTATTTCCTTTCGCGGTGAAAATGCTCAAGGAAAAAACGGCCATTCATCATAATACATGTCAATTACTTCGATAAGATAGTACAAGGAAGTGTTTCTACCTGGACTGGACTAACTGCTCCTTATACCCGGATATAGACTCAGCGTGTAAGTAATAATACACTCAGTATCTTCATATCTGTTATAATTTACCCTTATGGTACCGCGATGCCACTCTCTTCGCAGCAGAAACAGTGTAGCCATGAGACTGTGAGATCGCAAAGAGGTAGTCGACAAATATCAATACGGCTACTTAACCACTTCAAGCCCAGATCTTTCCTTTGCTATAAATAATTGTATGTTTTCGAGCCATAAAATTACGAATAGTAACTGAATATACCAATTTAGTTAGTGAAAAAGGATACTAAACAGGACATAGCTATAAAATTAATGCTTATATTCACTAAAATCGTCTAATGATAGCCAAAGTACAATGGAAATTACGTTCTGGGCTTTAGGGGGTTAAATACATCTTGATATAATTGTCCTGTGATTATATAAAGAGCAATAAATCGATACACATGATGCAAAAATACGAAGCACTTTATTATATGTTTTGAGATTACTTAATGTGATTTTGTACATACATATAAGTGCCATGTGTTATATCTTTCGTGCATTAAAGTATATAGTTTCAGGCACCTTTAAACATCTATTATATAGCCCTTAACATAAGTATGTATTTTGTGCAACTTTCTTTAACATGGATTTTAATTGACCTAAAATATATAGTTTGTCATATATATCATAATTGATAATATATATATATATATGCTTTACACACGATTCTAATTAATATAAGCAATATTTTACACTATATGCCCTGTTTAGTATCCTTTTCCACTAGTAAATTTGGTATATTCAGTTACTTTTCGGATATTTATGGCTGACAACAGACGATTATATATAGCCAAGGAAAGATCTGGGCGTGAAGGGGTTAAGTAACAAACTATATATTTTAGGTCTATCAAAATCCATGTTAAATAAAGTTGCACAAAATACAGACTTATGTTAAGGGCTATATAATAGATGTTTATAAGTACCTAAAATTATATACTTTAATGCACGAAAGATATAACACATGGCACTTATATTATTACAAATCCATTAAGTAATTCAAAACATATCATAAAGTCTCGATTTTTGCATATGGTACGTTTATGCTACTTATAATCACAGGACATTTATCAATGTATTTAAGTACCCATTATATTTGTAACTACAGTATACAGTTTACGTATCAGAATACTATACGTTACAGTAACTACAAATAGTATATTCAGTTATCAGTAGTATACAGTAATATTAATACAGTACGAAACATAACATATACAGTTACAGTATAGCAAAGGAAAGATCTATGTTAAGTAGTTAAGTATACCGTAATACGATATAGTAAATACAGTAATACAGTAATACAGTAATACAGGAATACAGTAATACAGTAATACAGTAATACAGGAATACAGGAATACAGTAATACAGGAATAATGATAATAATAATAACAAAAAATGACAAAGAACAAAAACATAACTGATCGTCGCCACACTTTTGCCATGGACATCCGAGGAGAAAAAGCAGCAAATGAAAAAAAATAAAGGAACAGAAGGAAAGAAGAAAAATAAGGTTGAAAAAACTTCTTCTTTCCTGCTTTGACGGGATGTACAATTCATGGCCGGGGGGCGACCAGCCCTGCGCCCCCCCTGCCTCTGCTTCCTCCGCAGGGTTTTATGCCGCTAGGGAACACATCGACTGTCTTTTGTTACCTGACTTACGCACTGATAGATAACACTGATAATAATAATGATGATAATGATGATAGTGATAGTGATAGTGATAGTGATAGGGATAGTAATAATAATAATAATAATAATAATAATAATAAGAATAAGAAGAAGAAATAAATAGAAGAAATAAAATGAAGAAGAACAAGAAGAAAAGAAGAAGATAATAATAACAATAATAAGAAAAAAACCAAATTAAAATACAGAATGATGATGATAATTATAAACAATCATATAGAAGCCGAGTACGTTTATTGGTACGCAAACTCAGATTTACATTTACATTAATGAGTGAGGTCAAAATAATAATTATAGTAACGATAATAAAAAATAATAATCATTATATAATTATCACTTTTTTCGCTACGAGGCGGCGTCTCCTGCACACAGCGGAGGACACACCAATACATATTAAAAGCATTGTCACTCCCGCATTAAATTCAAAATTCATGCAATAGGTATTAACATAATGATGATAATAATGTTGATACTAATAACAATAATAATGATATGAATAATAGCAATAATAATTATATTGATATTGATAATAATAGCAATAATAATATTAGTATATAATAATGGTAATAATGATGACAATAATAATAACAATATCCATAATAATAATAAATAAAATGTAAAATAGTTATCATAATAAATCTTGTAATAATGAGTAAATAATAGTTTTAATAACAATAAAAAATAAAAAATAATAACAATCATAACAATAAATTACTAGAAAAAAATTTCAATCATAACAATAAAATAATATAAATTAATAATAAAATAATAATAATAGATATTAACATTAACATAAATAAATCATAATAACACTAATATCCCTATAGTCATTACCACTCCTATCATCATTACCATCATTATCATTAATAGAAAAATAAAAACCTTCATGATAAAACAAAAAGGAACTTAAAACAATAAAAACGACAAATACTTTTACATAACTCCAAAAATACCCAATACTCCTCCAAAAATACCCAATACTCCTCCAAAAATACCCAATACTCCTCCAAAAATACCCAATACTCCTCCAAAAATACCCAATACTCCTCCAAAAATACCCAATACTCCTCCAAAAATACCCAATACTCCTCCAAAAATACCCAATACGCCTCCAAAAATACCCAATACTCCTACCAAAAAATACCCAATACTCCTCCAAAAATACCAATACTCCTCCAAAAATACCCAATACTCCTCCAAAAATACCCAATACTCCTCCAAAAATACCCAATACTCCTACCAAAAATACCAATACTCCTCCAAAAATACCCAATACTCCTCCAAAAATACCCAATACTCCTCAAAAATACCCAATACTCCTACAAATACCCAATAACTCATCCAAAATCCCAACTCTACAAAATACCCAATACTCCTCCAAAAATACCCAACTCCTCCAAAAATACCCAATACTCCTCCAAAAATACCCAATACTCCTCAAAAATACCCAATACTCCTCCAAAAATACCCAATACTCCTCAAAAAATACCCAATACTCCTCCAAAATACCCAATACTCCTCAAAAATACCCAATACTCCTCCAAAAATACCCAATACTCTCCAAAAATACCCAATACTCCTCAAAAATACCAATACTCCTCCAAAAATACCCAATACTCCTCCAAAAATACCGAATGCTCCTCCAAAAATACCCAATACTCCTCCAAAAATACCCAATACTCCTACAAATATACCTAATACTACAAAAATACCCAATACTCCTCCAAAAATACCCAATACTCCTCCAAAAATACCCAATACTCCTCCAAAAATACCCAATACTCCTACAAAAATACCCAATACTCCTACAAAAATACCCAATACTCCTACAAAAATACCCAATACTCCTACAAAAATACCCAATACTCCTACAAAAATACCCAATACTCCTACAAAATACCCAATACTTACAAAATACCCAATACTCCTACAAAAATACCCAATACTCTTCAAAATACCCAATACCCTACAAAATACCCAATACTCCTACAAAAAATACCCAATACTCCTACAAAAATACCCAATATCCTACAAAAATCCCAATACTCCTACAAAAATACCCAATACTCCTACAAAAATACCCAATATCCTACAAAAATACCCAATACTCCTACAAAAATACCCAATACTCCTACAAATACCAATCTCTCAAAAATACCCAATACTCCTACAAAAATACCCCATACTCCTACAAAAATACCCAATACTCCTACAAAAATACCCAATACTCCTACAAATATACCCAATACTTCTACAAAAATACCCAATACTCCTACAAAAATACCCAATACTCCTACAAAAATACCCAATACTCCTACAAAAATACGCAATACTCCTACAAAAATACCCAATACTCCTACAAAATACCCAATACTCCTACAAAATACCCAATACTCCTACAAAAATACCCCAACTCCAAAATACACGTCATGCACAAGATGTCGACATGAGCCCTGAGGAAGTGGTTGTGGCGAAAAAGAAAAGACAGACAAAGATAATTGACAATTAAAACAGACAAAAATAAAAATAAAAACAATCTAAAAGTCCTACACGTATTTTTGGAGGAGTATTGGGTATTTTTGTAGGATAGGATGGAGATATTGGTATTTTTGAGGAGTATTGGTATTTTTGTAGAGATTGGAGTATTGTAGAGTATGTATATTTGTAGGAGTATTGGGTATTTTTGTAGGAGTATGTATTTTGTGAGTAAGGTTTTTGTAGGAGTATTGGGTATTTTTGTAGGAGTATTGGGTATTTTTGTAGGAGTATTGGGTATTTTTGTAGGATTATTGGGTATTTTTGTAGGAGTATTGGGTATTTTTGTAGAAGAATTGGGTATTTTTGTAGGAGTATTGGGTATTTTTGTAGTATTGGGTATTTTTGTAGGATTATTGGGTATATTTGTAAGAGAATTGGGTATTTTGTAAGAGTATTGGACATTTTTGTAAGAGTATTGGGTATTTTTGTAGGAGTATTGGGTATTTTTGTAGGAGTATTGGGTATTTTTGTAGGAGTATTGGGTATTTTTGTAGGAGTATTGGGTATTTTTGGAGGGTATGGATATTTGGAGAGTTGGGTATTTTTGTATGAGTAGGAGTATTGTAGAGTGGTATTTTTGTAGGAGTATTGGGTATTTTTGTAGGAGTATTGGGTATTTTTGTAGGAGTATTGGGTATTTTTGTAGGAGTATTGGGTATTTTTGTAGGAGTATTGGGTATTTTTGTAGGAGTATTGGGTATTTTTGTAGGTGTATTGGGTATTTTTGTAGGAGTATTGGGTATTTTAGTATATTTTCTTACTTAACATATAATCTCATTTAGTATATTTTCGGTGTCTTAAAGGTTAGAGCCAGACGTCTCACTTCCTTAATTGTATTTTCGCTTAAATCTTTACAAGTTGAAGCGTTAAAGGATTAAAATGAATTAATTATCTTAATAAATA